>JALPQI010004295.1:0-65159 GCA_025490895.1 Thaumatotibia leucotreta
CACCAGGAGTTTTGAACTCCGCATTCGCACCATCCACAGTGACTCTCCCGTCCCTCCCAGTTCTCCTGAGCAGGAACTCATGCCAGTGGGAGTCGTCCACGCGCCTTCTTGAAGCCCTCACCCTGACTCCTCCAGACCCAAGATCCATGTGAACGTAGATGTACCCGTTCAGCATCTCCACTGCGAAGAGGTCAGCCTGGAAATTTTTGGATGTGATAGGCTGTAATGGCTTTTTTGTACTAAGAACTAAATCATGCTTTTGCTAGTGTGTGATTACTATTTCAAGCTCTACTAGAATTATTGAATCATCTATAGTAAGATACGGTAGGAGCTATTCAAGTAAAGGTAAACAAATATATCCTCAATGACTCTTTAATCCTGTTGAGGGTAGAAAAAACATGAGTCAATCAAATATGGTTAAAAGGTTAAGTCGTTCTGTTACAGATACGAGTGGTCTCTATTTAGTTGATTTATCAAATAAATATGTAACCACCCGAAATGTACAAGTTATTTGTGCACGTTCATTTTTAAACCTCAACTTCAAAGTAAAATTAAGTACATAGCCTGCAATAACATTCCTTTTAAAATTTGGTTCACATGTTTACGTAACCATGTTTTTTAGTAATTTTCAATCTTTACTTATTCATAAAATTTTGCATACCCCTGCACCATTTTTGTCGCTTTTCCAACAAAATCAAGAAACGACAAGCAGTGACAAAATTATGATCAATGGCTCTCTAGACTCGATAGACGTTTATTGATTCCGTCACAATCGTCACCAGGTACGAGTAACACGTTACATATTTTACTGTCAGGGTCTTCTCATGCGTCAAAACCCACTAGTTTGTAGGCCCCTTTGGCTGACTGATTGATTGCCTGAGCCCCCGTAACTCGAAGAAGGATGGAGGGATCAAAGTCCACCAACTGATAAGAGCAGATTATGTAAGCAATCACGCTATTCGTTAAAGGTTTTCAAGGTACTTCAAGATTTCACGTCAAAACTTGTCAGTTCTTCGAAATTTATTCGAGAAAAAAAGTGGTCAAAGTTCTTAAACAGAATAGTAATAATATATTACATTTTTTTGGTGGTTTAAGTGAAATTATTTTGTTAAATATACAGGGTCGATGATGAGTAACCCGACAAACTTGAAGGGTATTCCTGGCCACATTTTGAGACAGTAATGTCATATGAACTTTTTGGATTCGGCTTAGTTTGAGAGATAATGACATGTTTTTCAAATAACTATTTTAATCAAAACTCACTGAAAATTACCTGCACGATTAAAATTCTTACAGTATGACTTTTATCTTGACATACTCATTGATTAAAGTTAGAGAAAATGAGAAAAAAGTTTCGAAAAAATTGTAAAACACTTACAAAAACTCTTTCCCTACAACCTATTACTGGTCATGTAGAAACAAATTCAAATAATCACAAAAAAGTAAAATGAAACAAAAATGTCCGAAAATTACATTATGTCATGTAATTTTTTTTACTTATTTCGACATCAAAAATGCATTGGTAAAGTCTCTCGGGTTACTCATGAGCACCCTGTATAGATTTGGGTTGCTTCAGTTGCTTGTCTCAGTCTAAATTATGCGAAAGCATAAAATATATTAGATCTATTTCGATTTCAAATGGAAAAAAAAACAAAGCATGACCTTAACCTGGTTGTTGATGTTTGAATTAAAATATTTTTTAAAAGCACTGTAGTTGAAGCTGTTCAACTCCTTCTAATTTCATTCCATAAGCTTTTAACTACGAGTAGAACAGTAACCATGCAATCATTATGCATTTTAATACTTACTGAATATGGCACTGAAATAGAACCTGACCTAGCACAAATCAATAAAAATGTAACTCACAGCAACGTAAAAACTGTCGCAAACCACGTCATGCATGCAAACTATTTACGGATGATTTGAATATTGGAATACGTTTAGGGCATGCCTGGTTTGATCGAATTAGCAACAATAAAGTTCGTTGGATCTAAAAGGCAAAAGTTTTGGATATTTTCGTTAGGAAACTACTTCAAAGATTAAATTACGTGACTTGTGAGAACTTAGAGATAACCTTGAGTACTTTGAAGGGGATATGACTATTTGAAAGAAGCAATAGTGCAAATTTGTGTAGGTATTAATAAAGCCCTCTCTAAAGTCAAGCTTGAAGATTCCTTTGCTTTAGCATTACAATCTTGTGCTTCAAAATCTTATAATAGTAATACACTTTCGTCAAGCACGGCATACAAGTACATGTGTCCTAACTATGTCAGTGCTCTCTTCTACTGTGCCCAAGTAACATATAAACATAAAAACACTTCAACATTTAAAAAGTGGGTGAAACTTTATAAGGTACCATACACAAATTCCCCTATTTATGTGTATTAAATTCTCCAATAATATCTGAGCCTACCATGCAGGCTTTCAAGGGATTTTGTTTTGATCACGATGTCAATTAAACTTATCACCTGATCAAATCAAAATTACTTATCCATTGATTTATGTTTTTATAGGAGATTGCAATTGACTTGTTTAGATCATGTTTTACTTAACAATATTAACAGAAAATATGAATATAATACGTAAATTTATATGCCGAGTGACGATACGAATATAACAATTATTATCTAGATCGCCCTAAAGCCCTAAAGCACTAATATAGAAATTGCTATTTTTTGTAAATTCGACTAACCAATTATTATTTCATAAAATTCCCGTAAATTCATAATGAATTTGATAAAATATGGCTGTAAAAGCTATTTTCAATATTACTTGCAAGTATCCTTTCTAGGTATTAAATACATGATTAAATAAGAGAAAAAAACATATCACATCTTAGGAAGCTGAATATTCAAGATAATTACGGAATTCAATCGAATTTGCAATTCATCGTCACATATAAATACATGAACAATAATTCAAATCATTACAGGGTGTTTTTTTTTCGACCGTTCAAATTCTACGTAGTGAATGTGTAGGTCATACTCACCAACTTTTACTATGGGGACAAAGTCGAAATCGCGAAAAAAAATCAGCTGTTTCATACAAATTGGCGGCATTACGCCGGCCGAAATGTATGAAACAGCTGATTTTTTTTTCGCGATTTCGACTTTGTCCCCATAGTAAAAGTTGGTCAGTATGACCTACACATTCACTACGTAGAATTTGAACGGTCGAAAAAAAAACACCCTGTATATACCACCTGTCAAAGCAATCCCCTATGAGATGAAATATAAATTACTTAATGTTGATGAACTTCATGGCAATGAAATTTCTGATGACCTTATTGATTCCAATGATAATGATGATCGACTGAATGGTATTATTGATCGTCCAACCCCAAAAGCTTCACCCCTTACCGTGCAACCTACCCTTGGTGGCTTGGCGCCCATGTTGAAGAGAATGAGACCATTTGGTTCGTTCGTTCTAAATTTGAATGATATCGTTCCGGTTTTCACGGCTTCCCATTTTGGCAAGATCTGTGGACAAACAAAAATTAATAATACGATGAATAAGGAACACAAAATGTAAATTACGTTCAAACCACATTCTTTCAAAGCATATTTTGTACGTGCAAATGTAGGTTATCGTTCTACGATACTTATTATATCACTACCTAAATTAATAATTATATTAAAGTTAGTCTAAAACAAATCTGAATTCAGAATCCCTCGATCTTTAAAACACCTCAGTGACTGTATGTAACTCAATAATTATAATACGATAACAAATAATGATAATCAAACGAAAATAGCGCTTTATTAAATCAACAGATATATTTAGAATCAAAACAAATACCTATTACTTCTTAATAAACCAAAACCAACATTGAAATATAATGAGCATGTAAATGTTAGTGATTCTTTTCCTCCGCTCAGTACAATCAAAAGCGAGCTCCATCGTAAACCCCATAAAGAACCTATTCAGATATAAATAACATCTCAAAGAAAATTCAATAGCACTTGATGCTTTGAGCGAAACGTAAGAGGATTGGTATCAACCCGTGTATACTGTCATTACAGTTAATATAAGTTACCAGTAGGTAAGTATTGATACTTGATTCCTTTAGGCTTAGCTTTAGCTACTACTATTATTGTCTTTAGACAATAATAGTAGTAATCCGCACACAAGGTCTGTATCAAGACAACCATCGTGATATAGACATTTTCATCGTAAAATATTGTCTCCAGGTGCTTAGTTTTAGTTGGAAGTATTCTGTAAGCCCATTATTCATGTTTTTTCATATTCTTGGACCCACGGATCAAAAGGTAGAGCACATTTTTTTTTACTAACGGCCAAGGAACTATGCCGTGGACAGACAGACAGACAGACGGACGTAGCGAAACTATAAGGGTTCCTAGTTTACCACGGAACCCTAGTTAAAACGAACTTACGTAACTATTCAATACCTATTCTTCGTGAACAATATTGAAGTATAAGGAGAAGCCATTGTTACGAATATTCCAAAGAATACCAATATAGGTTTATCGAGACGGCTTGTAGTGAAGATTCAGTTTACTACTAGTAATAAAATGGTTTGGATCATAACGTTCACGATTCCAATCGGTACATCGTAACCTTGTACGATATTGTCGATTACTTCGATCAATACGACTAGTTTGCACATGTTACTGCAATACATGTAACTTGGAATGACTTCACAAGATTTCACTATTTCAGTTCTATAGAAAAAGAAAATATCCCACTAGAACAGTAATTCAGCATTAGCCTATGATAGTCCACTGCTGGACGTAGGTCTCTCCTATTAACAATGCGTATAAACGCAATGCGTATTTATACCTATAATCGCCACGCTGGGCAAGCGGAATGCCGATCACAGTAATGTGTCCACTATGATGACGCTGCTGCCCATTATCAATCTTTTTATCAAATAATGGTCAGTGAGACTTCAATCCCTTAGTCGACTCTTACCACCCTGTATATGCTATTACCTTGCCAATAAACATCTTACCCTGACGGAATTAAATCAGACCTCAAGGAAAACTTCGTATTGCCTTGACCCTCGTCACATATGGGTTTGTGGGTTACGCAACCCAACCGAACAGGTCATTTACACTCCACATAGTTTAAATGTAAATTACATAATTTAACGAAATTTGGCATGACTTTTGCCGAAAAGTTATTAGGGGGTAGTATAACAAAAAAATATTTGTAATCCTTTCATGCATATTCAGTACCGTGTTTTGATGAGGAAAAAGTGGAGTTTTTTTAATATGTTGTTAGTCTAGATTTTTTGGACTATTATAGTCAAATTTGTGTCGCCGTTGATTTTTTCCGTGTGGTGACGGCAGTAAAAATACATAATTCACCATCCTAACTCTTCCCGTGGGTGTCGTAAGAATCAGATAAGGGATGAAAGTGTCATTGACCATTTATTTTTCGAAAATTGTGATGGACAGCAGCATCATGAATCGTAGTTGACAAACTACTGCGATCGCCAATCCACTTTACCTCCTAATGGGTCCATGAGCATAGGTTAAGTAGAGGCGGTTGTCCAGCAGTGAATATGAGCTGACGGTGATGTGAACAATTATTTTGTGAAATTATAGGATACATAAAGTTTGTAGGCTCTAAAGTGAAACCAAAAAGCTCAAATTACCGAAGCAATAACACACCAAAATATCAAAGCAAAAATATTTCCACCACGAAATTGGTGGTACGTAGATTGAATTCACTCGTTTTTACGTCTTCAATACTCCAACCGAATCCAATCAAACATAAATCACTTGTAAAGTTAATACCCTCAAACACAATGCCTAACCGAGGTAAAGGGCGCAATCAATACAGTACTACAAATAGCCCTTACCAGGAGTCCTCGATAAAATAATACATTACTACCGAGGCCGGGAAGTGACTGGTTGCCGGCCGAATATATGTAGACGGCCGAGCGAAGCGAGGCCGGATAGTATTCGGACGGCAACCCGTCACTTCATGGCCGAGGTATGTATAATGCTTTTCTCAAACATGCAATGGAAATGAAACAAAAAAATGTATCTTGTTTCTTATCTTCTTTCTAAGAAATTATAAGTCAACTACATAACTAATTCTTTGAAACACAACAAAAGTAAAATACGACACCGTCACCTCATTTTTTTTTTAAGATTGACCTGTTTGAAAGTTGCAAATATTTACTTTTAAAAAGCGGTATTAGACGACGCGGTCGGTTGGGTCCAATTAATCGCATGCGGTGATCGGGGCCGGCGGATCGCGCCGTATAATACTGCTTTTTAAATATTATTTTGAGTAGTTATTGTACATTTATTTTAAATTATATAATTTAAATACCTAATTATAACTGCAAAAATTTGCCAATCATTTTTTTTATACTAATATTACTTACAGATAATTATTGGCTAAAAGCCAAGATGCCAGGTCACAACCCTATGTCAAATGAAAATTAAAAAAGAGGCACTTGCCGGCCTAGGCCGGCAACGAGGTAGTTCCCGGCCACTTTTTAGGCACGTAACTACAAAAAAAAAATATGGGCTGGTTTTGCAGTTATAATTAGGTATTTAAATTATATAATTTAAAATAAATGTATAAAAACTACTCAAAATAATATTTAGAAAGCAGTATTATACGGCGCTATCCGTCGGCCCGATCACCGCATGCAATTGATTGGACCCAACCGACCACATCGTCTAATACCGCTTTTTAAAAGTAAAAATTTGCACCTTTCAAACAGGTCAATCTTAAAAAAAAAACCGGCCAAGTGCGAGTCGGACTCACGCGCAAAGGGTTCCGTACCATTATCAATTTATTACTAAAAAAATACAGTTAAATCAACCTACCTCAAAAACTATAGGAGATAATTTAACCAAACTAAAAATCGTTGATAGAGTTTATTAATGTGCATAACATATTTTTCTTTTGAATTTTATATCGCGTAGTTTAAAAAATAGAGGGGGGGGGACACATTTTCAGACTTTGACAGCTGATATCTCGAAAACGGTCTGCTTAAATAAAAATGAGATTTATAAACCTTCATATCATTTTCAAAGACCTTTCTTAATAGAAAAACCACACGTAAAATACCCCACACGTTTATATACAACTAAAAAAAAATATTTATATCCCTCAGTTACATGTCTGGAGGGCCCCCACCCCCAATGGTTTTTTTTTACAATTTAGTATCATAATCCTGTAGCGGTTCATACAACACATATCCTCACCAAATTTCGTTACTGTAGCATTTATAGTGTCCGAGTAAATCGGCTGTGACAGACGGACAGACGGACAGACGGACATGACGAATCTATAAGGGTTCCGTTTTTGCCATTTTGGCTACGGAACCCTAAAAATGAGGTGTCGGTATCGTATTTGACTTTTGTTGTGTTTCAAAGACTTAGTTATGTAGTTGACTTATAATTTCTTAGAAAGAAGATACATTTTTTTGTTTCATTTCATTGCATGTTTGAGAAAAGCATTATACATACCTCGGCCATGAAGTGACGGGTTGCCGTCCGAATACTATCCGGCCTCGCTTCGTTCGGCCGTCTACATGTATTCGGCCGGCAACTAGTCACTTCCCGGCCTCGTTAGTAATGTACTATTATTATATTATTTCTTGTACAATAAAATACGTATTGGCAATACTGTTTTTTCGTTTGAATTTCAAATTTTGCTTCATGCCAGAATCTCTATAATGTCCATAGCATCATGCCTACATTATCAAAAAATCAAACTAGAAATATGTTTAATTGACATAGAGTTCAAAAATTGTTTGAAGTTTATGTCCTTTGGGTAGGACACATCGCCGGTTTATGTTTGGAATATGTATACATACCTAAATGTGTGATAATTCCTTGTTTTATAAAATAGAGAAATATTGGCAAAATTTGGTTTATTTTGCCTTTGACATCAAAAATTCATGAAATTCATTGTATGCAAAATAAGACTTTTTACAAAATTCTCCACCAAAATGTCAATTTCATAGGTAACACCTCAAAATGACATTAATTCGTGTGTTTGATGCTCGTAGTAGGGGCAATAATAGTACACAAATAGTTGGCTGCCAAGAATTCGATCATTTAGTCAATTACGAACCGAGGGCATGCCCTTGACTTGGGCCTTCTGGAAAATTGAGTCACTTAATATGCTGTTATTTCACATTTTATAGTATGTTATTTTAAGTGCTTATGTTTTCTTGCATGTTACATAACATCTTATCATCACAACACATCCTCAGACTATATCAGTCCACTGCTAGAGGTAGGCCTCTCTTATTAACTATCTGTATAGACGCATTAGGAGGTAAATGCTCATAATCGCCACGCTGGACAAGCGGATTGGCCATCGCAGTAATGTGTCCAATATGATGACTGGTGTCATTCATCTCAATCTTCTATCAAGAATGGTCAATGACACTTCAATCCCTTAGTCGGCTCTTACGACACCCGCCGGAAGAGTTGGGGTGGTGACCAAATAAATGTATTTTTACTACCACGGCAAAATAAAATCAATAACTCGTCATATTTAACCGGCTTCAAAAAGGAGGAGGTTCGCAATTCGACAACTTTTTTTAACATTGTATTGTATTAATAATTGGCTAAGAAAAGTTCTCCGAATGAATGAATATTATATTTTTCCCTGATAATAAGGTTCAAGAAAATGCGTCTCTTTTATTTTTATTTCCTATAAATTATTAATAATCTTTTTTTAAGTGAGTGAGGTGACGTTTGTGCAGTTTTATGGATGAATAGAACCTAATGCGTTCGTCCGCAATCAGTACAATGAAAAATCATGTCATTTATTTTTCTTTTTCATCTCATCATCTTGAACAGACGACGGCTATCACGGGAAAATATATTCATTACCTTCAGAAAACGTTACATAGCCACTTATATAATCGTGAACCGATTGTCAATTCTTTTTATCAAACGGCACAGGGTTGACATCAAGTCGGGATCTAAAGATGAATCTTGGAGAAATCTATTGAAGTCTGTTTGTTTTAAGCAATAAATCAAATCGACATTTGAAAATTTCCAATGGGCTCCATAATAATTGTATGGAATATGAAAGAATGAAACAACGAAAGAAAGAAAATGTATTTCATTGTTTGCGGATTGTTGTCGACGTTTGTTTTGTTGTTTTCTTTTCCTTATTAAAACTAAGTCATGAAGTTTTGTTTATTCTATAATGAAATATTTGCAAAATTATGCGAGAAACAAACACTTAATGAGATTTGTAATAGCATGATTTCGCTGTGATGGGCATTTTCACTTTTAGGGACACCCAATTAGCTTAACTCTCACAAAAAAGTTAACTTCGATGTCAGTTTTGTAACGACAATTTGATACTTTTATCTACAATAATAATAAATAAGAGTCACCAAAGAATCGCCTATGTGCTGCCTACCCTGAGGGATTAGATGGATTGCCTCCATTCCAGTAATTACACCGCCTATCTTACACCCGAACCGGAACACAGTACCTACTAACTATTTAGCGGCAGGTTAACGGGTAAGACGGTGGTAGCTATCCGAGCGGACCCTGCACGAGGTCCTACCGCCACCAAATGTAAAGTCAAATCTACTGTCTCGTAGCTTTAAAACACTTATGTAATTTCTGTTACTTATTTATTACTGAAATATGTAAAAAAAACACTTTCAACACTAAACTTGTATCATACTATTCCGAGTTTTGTCAGTTTGCGCAAAAAACGCCTGCAATTTCACAAGAGCAACTTTTTTTTATATTTTGCTTGTTATTTATAACTATGCTACAATTATGTTTTTATTCAATTGGATAATGATAATGAAGCAAACGTCGTCCGTGTGGTGACGGCAGAAAGAATACATTTGTCACCACCCCAACTCCTCCTGCGGGTGTCGTAAGAGTCGACTAAGGGATTGAAGTGTCACTAACCACTATTTGATAAAATATTGATGATGGGCAACAGCGTCATCATAATGGACACATTACTGCGATCGCCAATCCGCTTGCCCAGCGTGGCGATTATGGGCATTTACCTCCTAATGCGTCTATACGCGTAGTTAATAGGAGAGGCCTACGTCCTGCAGTGGACTATCATAGGCTGATGATGAATGAAGCAAAAGACATCGTCCATTAAATACAAAAGCGACACAACTCAAAAACCGTGAAAAATGATTTTATGGCAAAAACGACATTAGAAGCACTAATATTTTACGTGACACTAAGACACCTGTCGATTTGACGTTAGAAAGTATCAAAATTATGGAGGTGCCCTTTTTGCACTATCACTCTTTCGAGACTAACTTCAATGCTAAACTGCCATTTTGTCAGTTGCGACTCGATTGTCGACCAAAACGCACGACATTTTTGTGAAAAAGTGCCATGAAACGAAAAAATAAGTGATTACGTTAAAAAATATGTAAGCAAAAGTGCCATATTTGTAGATGTGGCCGTTTTGAATAAAATAAATACGTAAATATTATGTTTCTTTATATAATAAGGAGTCGCAAAACTGAATGTGGCAGCTTTCATTTTAAAATATCCTCTTAAATTTGGTTTTACATTCATCAAAACAGCCGTATTAGGATTTGCAACCTTTTTGAATTAAAAATATATTCGAATGCATCAATCGCAGGAGCCATATTTATACATGATGCTATTTTGAATTAAAGTAAATATGTATGGTTTAGATTTCTTTATAAACAAAGGAGCCGCAATACGGAATGTGGCAGTTAGGATTCTAAAATGTACACTCCATAGTACGTTTCAAAAAAACATTGTTGCATTTACAACCGTTTTTAATTCAGTATAATATTCAAATCCATAAATGTACCAGACTGAATAATTGAGTATCTTTTGCATGAAATCTTAAAATATACATTTCATCTTATAAAAACAGTAATTGTAAAACGTGGTACTACTTTGTATTGTGTTCATTTTACTTAAAAGTATATTAGAGATTGTGTGGAAGATGACTGTGAATTTTGTGTAATTGCGACTACGAAGAAACAATAATGGCATAAACTTCGGCTTATTAAGTATTTGTCATACTTTCCTATTATATTATTTGTATACAATACAAGTAAAACAAACATAGATCTAACCCCGTTGTATGTTTTAACGAATCTAAAAACTTATATTAGTAGTATTTTTTTTTTCACTTTTGGGAATGCCGACATAGGAATGACGACTTTATTTAAAATAAATTATTAGACATTATGCACGGCATCATACATGAATAAATTATTACTAAAATATAGACTGCAGTCATTATTGTACAGAACTTTTATTTAATATAAGTGTAGTATACAAACGTAACTTAACTTTTGTGTATTTCATGTAAATCTTTCAAAAATCGAAAAAAGATGTTGATTTGACTTGACAGTCATCATGCCTATTGCTTCACTACATAGGTAGTACCCAAGTACTAGCGCTAAACTGTCATGTCGTCTAGAAAAAAAAATGTTACATTATTACTAATCATAAGTAGATTTTTGGGAAAGACTTATTATCTCTGTAATTAAATATTGAAAGATATACTTTTGTATCGGCAAAAATTAAGTTCTTGCATCAATTCTAATGAAAAAACTAGTCAACCGTCAAAACATATCAATTTGGATCATTTAGTATGGGATCATAGTAACCACCCCACAAATACAATACACATAGATAAAACAAATAACTAAAGATGTACTTAACCGATTTTTATTAGTTACGTGCTTTTAGGTGGGCTAATTCCGGTTTATAGTAAAAATAAGTGGTATCAAAGTAAATTTCATTCTCAACAATATAACTTTGATCGCGTTGTATTTATTATATATTTATTTACGTAAGGTACCACTTTTTTTATATAGCAGGTTGATTCTTGAAGAAAACCGATAATTATATCTGAATTTTAAACTAGTACGTCCGTTAAATTCAACAAAATATGTAACCAAAGTTAAAATTAATCAAAGTAACCCCAAGGTTTACGGCACCTATAAACATGTTCTGACAATATGTAAGTAAAGAAACAGTAAGAAAAAGGTTTTGTCTGATTCAGTTTTGTTAAAAAACAGTATTTCTATGTTTAAAACATGATTTTATGTATGATTTAAATGAAATAACTGCTTATTTTTTTGTATTTGATGGAAAAAAAATATCAGAGTTAATGTTATTTTTTTAATGCAAAACGGACGTATACGCTTATAAAAGCTTGCACAGCACATATTACTTTCTATTAACCAAACACATCAAAAGAGGGCTAAAATGCCTACAAATTGATATATAACACATATAATATTAATGCTGTAAAAAAATTTTGTGAACCAAAAACGAATACAAAATCTTTAAACAGCTCCCCTGGAAAAAGTAAATTTTTGACTTGTGTCGCTGTTGTATTTAATGGACGACATATCAGACAAAGATTATTCATTAGAGTACAATAATAAAAATTGTTTAATTCAATTCACTAAGATCCGTCTCTTAGTGAATTAAATTAAACTCTAATAAGGTTAATATTTCAACATTTTCAACCAAAAGCAGTTACGCAATTTAACTAAGCATTATAACTATGAAAATAAGTGGTTTAATCCAAGTTAAACCACTTTCATTCTAAAACTGTAATTACATAGTTTAGGCGTGAAACACAATCAAACAACATGAACAAACCCAATTACTGTGTTGAATGTTACTTGAGAGAATAAACCAACTCAGAGTTAATGCCCTTTTTAACAAAGGTCACTTTGTCGACGATTAGTTGGCCAGTAGTAAAACTAAAACGTGCATAGCCAAGATCCCAATCCCTAAGGCAATGGCCCCAATTTCACCACATTGACAAGTGCTACAATAGTAAATTTACTGTTTCTCCAATCCGAGGCGTCTATAGGCTACAGTTACCACTTACGATCGGAAGGGCCATACGTTTGTTTGCCACCAACATAAAATGTAGTGCAGGAACGTTAACAGGTAAATATACAGTAAATAACTACTTTTTGCGAAGCAAAATTACAATTGTCACAAAAAACACGACAATTGTAGCGAAATTCCGACATAAACCGAACCTCATGTCAAGATTTAATGAAAATTGTACTAAACCTTGCGACAATTGTCACGGGTTTCAGAAAATGTAAAGTAGTTTATTAATGATATAATAACGTTATTAGTAATAATTTTATGTTGGTGGCAAACAAGCACATGGACCGTTCGATAGTAAGCGGTAGCCGTAGCGTGCGGAGGCCTGTGACGACGGTAACAGTGATATTTTATAATTGTGAGACTCGTAATTATGGTGAAATAGGCCACTGGTCTCACCGAGAGCTACTAAGCTACGAACTATCGGCCAGCTACCAGCTATCACCGCCGGGCGAGTATCGCCGTGTCTCTTTTTTTTACACGGGAGTGTGTATTTTTTGTTCGTGTTTATAGCCCATAGTACATAGCTTAGTAGCTCGCAGTAAGACCAGTGCCTTACGCTCAGTAGCGTATCGCAGTTTTCTCTCTGTGTCACTCTTTCTGATTAGTGTGACAAGTTGTGTTTCTTTCGCCATTCGTTCGCTATACAAAACGTGATTTGTCGAAATTCGTTGATTTTGATTGAAAAATTCAAAAATAAAATTCGTAGAGTGGGAGATAGAATGAGCGAATACTCGTTTGGTTACCTTTTGGCATCTTGGCTACGAACTTTGATATTTCAACTATGTGAGCGTGCGTCTGTAATGTATATAATATTGTATACAGTTTTGTGGAAGTGCCGTGTAACCATATCACATCATCCGCCTATCTCTGTCCACTGCTGGACATAATCTTGGGACATCTTACACAAATCGACATAGTCCTACGGTAAGCTCAATTAAGGCTTGTGATGTGGGTACCAAGCGACGATATATAATAATAGATAGATACATACAGATACTTAAACACATAGACAACCATGACCAAGGAACAAATATTTGTGATAAATAAATACACAAATAATGCCCTCGCCGGGATTCAGACCCGGAACCTCCAGCTTTGTAAGCAGTATCACTACCAAATAGGCTACAGAGAAATAAAATAAGTAAAAAAAGTTTTAAGTTAAACGGTTTTTATTGCACCAAAAACTAGAAAATAAAAATTAGTTGTAACTAACTGTAGATGCTACTTTTTGTAGATTAGTCCTGTGAAACTATTATCACTGTAGTCTTCCCAAGTCGGATGCTGAAAGCCACGTTTAGCCTCTATGTCAGTGGATTAAGCGTATCCTAATCGGAAACTTTTACCAAACTGAAATAAAAACGTGGGGCGTACGCAGTTGTGATTAAGTCACTATTTATTTAACAACACACATAGAAATCAAGACAGCAATAGAGTAATAAGTTTTGTTCTGGCCTTGATAAAAGCTATTTACCTCTGCAGAAGTGTTGGAACAGATGAATGATTCATTGCAAAATTAAAGCTACAATTGCATATTTTGAACTTGTATGTTTCTTCATAATAACGCCCCACGTTTTTATTTTCGTTTGGTAAAAGTTTCCGATTAGGATACGCTTAATTCACTGACATAGAGGCTCAACGTGGCTTTCAGCATCCGACTTGGGAAGACTACAGTGATAATAGTTTCACAGGACTAATCTACAAAAAGTAGCATCTACAGTTAGTTACAACTAATTTTTATTTTCTAGTTTTTGGTGCAATAAAAACCGTTTAACTTAAAACTTTTTTTACTTATTTTATTTTCAAGTTTTTAGTGCAACTTATTCTAGATGAAAGGATGTTGTTTGTAATATGCAATACAATTAGGGATGCTAGCGTTTAACTCTCGCGCTTTAATCACGACACAAACATGTGTAAACGTAATGGACAATATTATATGTATAACGAGAGGGGAATCGCTGCTGAATAGATATTTTTTGAAATCCGACACTAAAAAATATCAGCTTGAATGCCCGAAGTATCTCAACTGGACGTGTTATTCATACAATACCTTAGATAACAGATATCTGACAAAAAGGAATATATCTATCAATTTGGTTTATTGAGAAAATCAAGTTTAAAGCCAGGCCCGACGGCTCGCCCTACGCTATGCGATCCACTCACGCTGTCACCCTATCAGCTGGAGGGCCGCAGGCCCGACGGCTCACCATACGCGATCCACTCACGCTGTCACTCTATCAGTTGGAGGGCCGCAGGCCCGACGGCACGCCCTAGGTGGTCCAATTACGCTGTCAATCGATAGAGCTGTCAAGCTGATAAGCTACACGATCCACTCACGCTGTCAGTTTATCGGCCAGAGGGCCGCAGGCCCGACGGCTCGCCCTACGCGATTCACTCACACTGATGTCACTCTATCAGCTGGAGGGCCGCAGGCCCGACAGCTCGCCCTACGCGATCCACTCACGCTGTCACTCTATCAGCTGAAGGGCCGCAGGCCCGACTGGTCACCCTACGCTACACGATCCACTCACGCTGTCAGTTTATCGGCCAGAGGGCCGCAGGCCTGACGGCTCGCCCTACACGGTCCACTTACGCTGATGTCACTCTATCAGCTG
Source organism: Thaumatotibia leucotreta (assembly GCA_025490895.1). Classification (NCBI taxonomy): domain Eukaryota; kingdom Metazoa; phylum Arthropoda; class Insecta; order Lepidoptera; family Tortricidae; genus Thaumatotibia; species Thaumatotibia leucotreta. The sequence goes on from JALPQI010004295.1 coordinate 15,464, forward strand.
GAGGGCCGCAGGCCCGACGGGTCGCCCTACGCTACGCGATCCACTCACGCTGTCAGTTTATCGGCCAGAGGGCCGCAGGCCCGACGGCTCGCCCTACGCGGTCCACTTACGCTGATGTCACTCTATCAGCTGAAGGGCCGAAGGCCCGACGGTTCGCCCTACGCGATCCACTCACGCTATCACTCTATCAGCTGGAGGGCCGAAGGTCCGACGGGTCGCCCAACGCTACGCGATCCACTCACGCTGTCACACTATCAGCTGGAGGGCCGCAGGCCCGACGGCTCGCTCTACGCGGTTCACTCACGCTGTTACTCTATCAGCTGGAGGGCCGCAGGCCCGACAGCTCACCCTACGCGATCCACTCACGCTGTCACTCTATCAGCTGCAGGGCCGCAGGCCCAACAGCTCGCCCTACGTGGTCCACTCACGCTGTCACTCTATCAGCTGGAGGGCCGCAGGTCCGACGGGTCGCCTTACGCTACGCGATCCACTCACGCTGTCACTCTATCAGCTTGAGGGCCGCAGGCCCGACGAGTCGCCCTACGCTACGCGATCCACTCACACCGTCAGTCTATCAGCCGGAGGGCCGCAGACCCGACATGGCTGGCAGTGACACGTGTCTCAGCAGCATCAGGTTTGAAGAGTTGGAAGTCAGTATTAAATCCGTCTGTATCTTTTCGTCCAATATTCCGCAGGGTTTGAAGACGAAAGTCTTTGATCAGTGTATGTTGCCAGTGATGACCTATGGTACTAAACCGTGCTCGCTTACAATGGGCCTTATAAGAATGCTCAATGTCACCCAAAGGAGAGGGCTATGCTAGGAGTCTCTCTGCGATATCGGATTAGAAATTAGACCATCCGCAGCAGAACCAAAATAACCGATACAGCTCTTCGAATCGCTAAACTGAAGTGGCAGTGGGCGGGGCTCGTCGCGCGTGGAACTGATGGCCGTTGGGGCGGTAAGTTATTCGAGTGGTGGTCACGTACCGGAAGGCGCAGCGTGGGTAGGCCCCCCACAAGGTGGACTCATGACCTGGTGAAGGTCACTGGATGCGGGTGGCACCGGGCCGGTCCTTGTGGCAATCTTTTGGGGAGGCCTATATTCACCAGTGAACGTCTTTCGGCTGATATGATGATGATGATAATTAGATCCGTATGTTTCTACCAAATGTCTAAAGCAGTACTTCAAAATCTATAGATCGCTAAACCTAGCGGTTGTGGCAGGCAGTAACACTGGAGTATCAGATCTGAGGAGTTGGACGTTAGTATTAAATTCGCATTTTTCTACTTAATATCTAAAGAACTTATTTAAAATCAAGAAACCAATAAAAGATAAACGTTGCGGTTATTGTGGGCAGTACTGCAGCATCAGGAGTGAGGAGTTGGAAGTCAAGATCAGGCTGTTAGTATTTGATTATGCCAAACATGCTATACTTTCATTTTCACGTGTCTAACACTCTCGGTTAAGGTAAGCAGTTCGTCTGCAGCATCAGGCTTTGAGGGTACATGGATACAAATATTATAATATTGCATTGTCATGGGGACTTGACACGAGTTCCAAATTTCATTAATTTTGGTGCAGTAGAAGTGGTCGAAAAATCGATCACAAGATTTGAAGCATCGACGACAGTTGATACGCGGTGAAGTTAATAAAAACCGTTTAAAAATATAGCAAGTAAGTACTGTAAAGGTATTAAACCTTTACAGTTTATTTCACATGACTAAGAGGGCTGGCATGATATAGAATTCAACCTTAGAATGCTTGCCGTCTCTGTCATGTGGAAGAATCTAGATAGAAGGGCATTCGAAAGTGGACAGGCTTCATGTGAGGATCTATGATTGTATCGATTTAATGTAATGAAGTAAATATTAATATAAAAGTAATATCGAGGAAGCCCTATTGTTTGATAGTATGCTGAAGTCCTCCCACAGTACACAAAAAGGCCCAATAAAAGTAGTGTTCGGTTTATTCTGAACTTACTCAAAGCACAGAATAGTCATGAGTGTCATGTTAAATAAAACTACCCGACTGGTTCTGAAGTTTCTACTAAAACATTAATTAATAAAATGGTCGTTGGTTACAGCAACTGTTATTCACGAACTAAAATAATTTAAACGAATTAATTATGTTGCATAATATCGTCGGGAACAGTGCAATAGGTTCTGCATAACTAGCACTCGTAAATACTGCGTATCTACACAACAATCCATATAGGGCAAATCCGGTAACTAGCATTGGTTTATGCCTCGTATCTAACAAATCTAGTTACGCGTTTTAAATAAGCACTGTAGTTTTCACTAGTACATATGAAATCAGTATTAACCACATAAATTTATATTTGCTGCTATCCACCAAAACTCTACTCCAAATATCAAAGTGACAAATAAGGACAGATTCAAATAAATAGCTAATGGCGATTTCACATCATCACATCATCTGCCTAAGATAGTTCACTGCTGGACGTAGGCCTCTCCTATTAACTGTGTATAGAAGCATTAGGAGGCAAATGCCTATAATCTCCACGCTGCGCAAGCGGATTGGCGATCGCAGCAATGTGTATGATGACGCTACTGCCCATTATCAATCTTTTATCAAATCGTTGGTTGACAACCAAAACTCACTAAGTAACAAAATACCAACTTGAAATAGAGATCGTATCTAAGTTCTGATTCAATACTGACATAAGAGGTTGCTAAGAGTAGTGACAGTTTTTATAGTGAGTTTTGGTTGTCAGCCGACGAAATAATGGTTAGCGACACTTCAATCCCTTAGTTGACTCTTAAGACACCCGCAGGAGGAGTTGGGGTGGTGACAAATGTACTCTCACTGCCGTCACCACACGGCCAATGGCGATTTGATGTTCGCTAATGAATAACGGAATAACTAACCAAATGAGCAATTATTTAGAACAAAACGTATTATATAAAGCTTATCTATAATCATAACTAGTAAATAATCTACATTCCACAATGTTGGCTATTTGGGACGTTCCCAAAACTAATAACAATAATCCCAAAGGTCTGTGAATAACAGAATAGGAACTCAATCGTGACGCATAACCTCGACAACTCCGTAATTGGGTGACCTTTGAACTTCAGTTTCTAGTTCAGACCCTACAGTGTATGCTAGAATTTATAATACTTGAAACTTTCGTAATTAGTCACATTTGCACTATTAAAGGCACTAAAATATGTTGTCTCGTAGATCTTATAACTAGGGGTCGGAACTACGGGTGCAAAACTTTAACAAAACTTCTCAATTCGACTTGACATAGCATATACAACCATAAAATATACATATCTACACTACACACCCACACATTGTGAGTTGAAGATTCCGAGATAGGGAATAAAATTGGATATAGATTTTTCAATAATATTTGTATTTTTCTTGGCGAAAGTGATCCCATAATGTCAATTATGGAAACACTTAAAATTTTGTTAAAGTTTTGCACCCATAGTTCCGACCCCTACTTATAACAGACGGACACTAATGTTGTTTCACATACGAGTAGTATCGAAAGATTTTTAAGATGCATTAGATAATGTTTATTTGGCTACTGATAAGATTGTTAGGCATTAAGGACAAGTTTATAATTTTGTATTCAATACATCTCTTAGTCTACTCTAAGCAACTATTTATAAGTATATTTAAGCGGTATGGAACCAACAACAGAACATAAAAGTGTTACTGACTGAACTATTTCGTTCAAAAAAATGGGATACCCAAAGGGACATAATATATCTTGGACCGTAAAGGTATCTGTCTAATATCTAAGCTGACTATGTGTAAAACGTATACATTAAGCGTGTTAATTATTTTCCGTCAGTATTTTATAATAAAACAGAATTCGATGCATACAAAATAGCAGGTAAATCGCCAACCCATTAAGCAATAACTTCAGTACCTAGGAAAAGTATATTACAGCAACATATTATCAGTCAGCCTCCGTAGCCTAGTTGGTAGTGACCCTGCCTACGAAGCTGTAAGTTCCGGGTTCGAATCCCGGCGAGGGCATTATTTGTGTATTTATTTATCAAAAATATTTGTTCCTTGGTCCTGGCTGTGTATATATTAAAGTATCTACATGTATCTATCTATTATATATATCGTCATCTGGTACCCACATGACAAGCCTTAATTGAGCTTACCGTGGGACTAGGTTGATTTGTGTAAGGTGTCCCAAGATATTTATTATTTATTAGACATTTATTTTAACATATATGTAATAAACTTTATTCAAAGCTACACGATCCTCAGCGAGTTAAAATAAATTTAAACTTGGAATAAAAAAAATTTGAGCCGCTATAAATTTCAACGAATACTACATTACAAAATTGATAATCAACTAATAATACCACAAAATAAGCAATCATTGTACATGAAACCATATAACAGAGTAATATAACCTATTCACGCCAAGTTAACACGTTGATAAAGGACACGAACATAGCCACAAACCAATCAATAGAATACTTAGTCTACCCGCAACCTCCAAAACGCTTAGCTCGGATCGAACATCGCTATCTAATAGTGCATTGCCCTCTTCAGGGCACTCGGCCAAATTCAAGAGTCCGCCGCTTGAAGAGCTCTCAAACTAGCAAACTACGTCTTTAACTGTCCGGGTTGCATGGGGTTTTTCGCGCGGACGGCGACAGACCATTGTTTTTAATTGGTGCTTAGTTTCGGCTCTCTGGGTAATGAGGTGTCTCTGTGAGTGCCCGAAAAATGCTCAATTAAAGCCGTGAAGGATCTCGATCCCCGGCTTAACGAAGCCTTTGTGGTTTCTTTATTTGACGAAAGAATTCATTGTGCTTTTTACAAAAGGCTACGGGTTCTAAATTGAGGAACGCTAGATGTTGTGTTCGTTGTAGTTTATTTGCTACTGTAACTTTTAGACGCAATACAATGGGAAATAAAACTCGATCCAGAAGTATCACGACATAATGTATAGCTGTAGATTAGATTATTACTTCCTGATAAAAATTAGATTACAAACTAGCACAACATGTCAAAATTATACGAATTTACACTACGATCGTCAAAACATACAAAATATCAAAATGTTAATATGTCATAAGTAAACATATCTAGATCAAATGATCAAGTAATAATTTAGTGCATACATATTTTTAGCGTGTCAATTGTATCGATATTATTAGACGAGACCGTATTATCTACAGCTCATCATCACTCTTCGATTGACGTCACATCCCATACCTAGGTCCCTTATTCTATTCTTTAACGCTATAAAGACACATGTTATGAGAACACGGGGAGCTTACATGGACCAATCAAAGGAAACCACTGAAGGTAAATGGGTCGATTGCAATAAAAATATGATAATTGAAGGCCTGTAATGAAAACAAAATTTAACGTCATAATTTTTGTGTTACAAAGTTAAATTTTGTGTTATGACTTTTGGCACTGAAGTTTTTTCTATAAGTGATCAACTAATATGGACCTATGTCTTTTAAATTTGTCGCCTTTTACTACTGCCCTTCTTGGACAGAGTATACCACATAGTTTTTCAGACTAACTTTCGTAACACAATTGACGCGATCGTGATTTTTGTTTTGATTAAGGCCTACGTATATTTTTTTTTGCAAGCGACCCAAATTGTAACGGAGAAGGAGAATAGGACATAATGAAAATTACTCCACCGACAAGAGCCAAACCCTTAAATAGATGATGATACTTGACTCACCAAGTGGGCATCCCTGGTGGTGAAAGTGACAGGATCAGCGGAGTCTGTAGCAGTGCAGGCGTACTCCAAGCGACCGGTGACGGTGATGAGCTTGCTGCCAGTCCGGGCCAGGTCTATGAGGTTCAGCCGGAGGGTATCTGCTGAGAACTCCACCTGTAGGTAATGGACAATTTAGGCGTTTGCTAAAAAGAGAAAGCTATTGAAAAGATACAGTTTTTGCACTAAATGTTAGCTTAACCACCTGTTTCATACAATTATGAAATTATCGCTGTCCTTTCTCCAGGCATATAAAAGAAAAGAACAGCTAATAGTTGTGTACAGATAGGTATATATTATTATTTTATTCAAGGATGGTGAAACGGAACCAGGCCCTAAAACTAACTAAGATACCTACCGTATCATATGAATATAGGTAGGTACCTAGGTAGATAGGTACCTAGGTAGGTAGGTACCTAGGTAGGTAGGTAGCAGGCAGGTAGATACCTATACTCATATGATACCTTTTTCTGACAGTTTACGGCAGTGAAGGTGTTATCAAGCGTTTTGCTTCTGATATTCTGTGAAGCTACTAATGAATCGGACATTTAGTAACTCAATCACACATTCATCCACTAAGATCTGATATCAGCATTGAATCTGGCGAAAATTCCGTAAGAGAATTATCTACTATTGGATCTGTTGGAGATTTCTGCTGACTAATTCTAAAGTTGGCATAGGCCAAAATGTTTCTTTCTGACAGCACAGACTGTAGAATGTGTAGCGAGGAAGAGGAGACAATGAAACACTTTATGTGCGAATGTCATGCTCTCGCCAGACAAAGGATGAAAAACTTCAGATCCGGCTATCTGGAACCAAAGGAGGTCAAAACACTACCGCTAGGGTCCGTTGGGTCCCTTGGGTAGGCGAAAAAGTGTATCCTTAAGGGCCCCACCAATAAGATTTCGTAGCACCTTTATTTTTTGTATACTGTCATTTCTGCTTGGTTTTTACTGTGTGTCACGAATAAATTATTTTCTATTTCTATAAGATAAGATAAGATAAGAGCCATATCATTAACAATCCTCGGATAAAGATATCCGTCAGATAAAATGTATACAACTTTTCAATATCCTTTTTCCCACGCGTGTAAAAAAACAGCATACATTTATTTGACAGATGTATTTTATTCGGACCTAGCAAAACTGGCCCTAATACTATTAAAAATAATGTGTACGTACCTTTTTCAGACAGCCGATGAAATTGGTGTGGACCCTCGCCCCTGGAAGTGCTCTGGCATTCAGAGAGCCTCCTACATGGGCTCTCGAACTGGCCAGCATGGTGAAGGACCCAGCCACGTGGGAGTGTTCCGTGTACACGTCGTCCACTACTGCTGAGACCTGTTGAAGTTTTGAGAATGGAATTTATTGAGAAACTTGAGTCGAAATGTAACTCGAACAGTAACTTTCTAACCTTAAGCCTTGTACTGAGTTATAAAGAGACGGGTAATCTTTTTCGCCAAGATATTGTGACTCTTATGGCTTACTAATGTGGCCGAAAATTTTATGACTTATTATCACTTCCCAAACTATTGTTTCCATAATTTCTTTTGGCAGGAACATTACATGACAAAATTGACAAACCAACGTTACACAGACATATCTTTCGCGTATTATCATGTTCCAACATAACCTAACCTAGTTGTCAAATGAAAGTTTGCAAATTTTGGTATACCAAGTGATCTGCCATAAGTTGGTTGGGAAGTAAAATGAGGCGAAAGATATTGCGGCGGAATAGCATTAGGTACCTTTAAGAACTTTAGGCTGTAAATTGTCTGTTACAAAAAAGCCTATCTCGTAGTTTCTAATAATGGTCCATTAAAGTGTCAGGGATTAAAGTGTCACTGAACATCTTTTGATACAAGATTGATGTTGGGCAGCAGCGTCATCATAGTGAACACGTTACTGCAATCGCCAATCCGTTTGCCCAGCGGCATTTACCTCCTAATGCGTCTATATGCATAGTATAAGTTAATAGGAGAGGCCTACGTCCAGCAGTGGACTGAGATAGGCTGATGAAGAAGAAGGACGAAGAATGGGTCCATGTCCATTGTCCATTATTACTAGTGCCTTCAGTCTAATATAATTGGATATAAGGATCTAAGTGATGTTAATGTTATGACTGTGAAAGTGATCGTTTTGGTTATTACGCGAAACTTATAAGGGAGAACTTATGCGTCATTATATTAGTACCGAAGTGATATTCTCATGGGGGTAGGGAGGCAGATGTTTGCTCTTTTTAGTTTTATTTGGAGTATGTTATTTATTTGTTGAAAGAATAAATATTCAAACGTCTTTGAATGTCATGTTTGTTTTCTTATACAGAAAAGAAATTCGTCTTGTATTGTAATTTGTATGGTCCTTGGAAATTAAAGATACGTATTGTTTGTTTATATACCTACCTAGTTCATTCAAATAACCTATAGGTACAATACAATCTCCATGGGATATATCGGAGATACGAGAGTGCTTACAAATATCAGAGCAGGCCCCTATTTTCATGCTTCAATTTATGTGGCAACTGGCGACTATTATAGTACTTAATCAATGAAAATTCATTACTGTTCATGGGTATCATAAAGCACCTACGGCGCGCATCACTGAACAGATGTAATGAAAATTATATTTTTATATCTTCAATATGAAAGATTTGATGTAATAGCCAGAGATCGTACGATTTTCAGCATTTTTGGTGCAATGTAGTTCAATTAAGGGATATATATGGTGTAAGTTATTTATAAGGAGATAGTGAGTTAAGGTTCGATAATTGTTTTACAACGTGTTATTACTCATTGTCATTTCAACTTAAACTCTCTTGAATTCCTTTAACTTTTAGGGTTTTGGGTGAAATGTAAATGAGTTGAGGCATCCAGGGGTACATTTTTAGCTGTAACGTGTCATATCACGTTGTAACACAAAGATGAACATTAACTCGATATTTCTTTTCGAATAACTTACTTCACATCCCTTAATTGAACTACACTGCACCAAAAATGTTGGAAATCGCACGAAGTCTGGTCATAACACTCGGTAAACTATTAAAATAACCGTAAAGTTTTAACTTTCGTTCTTACCCATGACCCTCATAAAATACTCAAAATCCAATATTAGACGCACCCCGATTACGACAGTTTTCAAACCAAACAAAGTCAAGGTCAAAATTAAACCGTGCGTGTCTGAGGTTCGTGTCCGCAGCACTGATTTTATCACTCACTGGATTTCTGGAGCACTCTGTTCTACTTTTAAAATATCGACTTGATATTGTATCCCATAACCTGTAGCCAGTCTGAACGAGACTGCGATATACAGGCATAGTGCGCACTCGCGCGCAGTCCTCGTACGCGGATTCGCATCAATTAGACGTCTTATCGAACCAAAGTAACCGAAATAGCTCTCCGAATCGCTAAACTGAAGTGGCAGTGGGCGGGGCACATTGCGCGTAGAACCGATGGCCGTTGGAGCGGGAAGGTTCTTGAGTGGCGGCCACGTACCGGAAGGCGTAGCGTGGGTAGGCCCCCCACAAGGTGGACCGATGACCTGGTGAAGGTCGCAGGAGTCCGCTCGATGCGGGTGGCGCAGGACCGGTCATTGTGGCAATCTTTGGGGGAGGCCTATGTTCAGCAGTGGACGTCTTTCGGCTAATATGATGATGAGACGTCTTATGGGACCTTATGACCCTTATGTTGACCATACGGATAAAATAAAAATCTGCGTAGTACAGTCGTCATCTTACACATCGTACCGTCCGGAGCGCTCGAAAATATCTGAACACGCCTCTTCTTTATTGCAATAAAAGCGTGTTCAGATATTTTTGAACTGTGTGTGTGTTGTGAACTGTACAATAAATTGTGCCATGAGTTGACCACAGACAGGGTCATAAATTCTTACTTGCATATTAGTTGCGAGTGACTGGTAGGAGAAAGCTAGACAGCTATAAAACGCATGGTAAGGATGCTTGAAACCACTTACAGTACCTACATATTTCTTGCGCCGGTGCATAATATGTTTCATTCACATTATTCATGCAATAGTTCCTTTTTTTCTGATAGGAAATATAAATTCTATCAGTAGGAACAAAATAGACAACTTTTTGTAAACGGCATTTATATTTTTTGCCGCAATTACTTGGAAAAATACCAAGTAATCGAACAAAATATTTAGACACAAATTTTCTCATTCTAACTCGTGATGATTCAAATTCAAATTCAAATTCAATATCTTTAATGTAAAAAACACATGTCAATAGTCAATTCATACAAATAAAATATACTATACTAAATAAACATCAATAAAAATCAAAATCCTAATTACATCAAATTTAAAATTAAGCATAACAAAAAATAATAAGAATAACGAAAATTAATTCAATTAATATAAAATGTCCCAATTTAATTAACTAATCATATTAATAAAACTTACTACATAAATCCAATAAAATTATTATAACCCAAATACATTGCAATTCAAATTAGAAATAAATAATGTCAAACAATCATAAGTAGGTATAATAAAAATTAACATAAATGTCACTAAAAATATCAGATTTCAAATTATTTAATGTTATATTTACTATAGAACTCCCGAACGGTAAAAAATGCTTTTTCTATCAAGAAATCTTTCAATCTTTTAACAAACTGGTCATAAGAAGCCGCCTCTTTGATCTCACGATCCAGGCTGTTAAAAATTTTAATGCCAACAACCGCCAATGAGTTTGAAGTCTTAGCAAGCCTCACATAGACAGATTTTATGTCCCTATCAATTTTACGCTGTTCAGGACGACGCAAAACATACTCACTCTTGTGTAGATACATGTATTTAGCTACCTCCAGAATGTATAAAGACGGCATTGTTAAAATTTTGTTATCGCGGAAATATTCTTTAGTAGGAGTAAATGGCGGCACCCCAGATAACATTCTAATAGCCCTTTTCTGCAGCAAAAATATCCTATCCCTATCAGCCGCGAGTCCCCACAGGTCAATCCCGTACGCCAGGATAGAGTTTACATAGGCGTAGTATGCCATACGGAGGTTCTTACTTGATAAAGCAGGAGCAAGTCGAGATAGAGCAAACGTCGCCTTAGATAGCCTACTGCTAAGTGCATCAATCTGTTTATCCCATTTTAAGCCACTATCAAAGACAAAACCAAGAAACCGCATTTCCTGTACCTGTGGAAGGATTGTATTATTTATATTAATGTCAAGGGGGGTCGGATACAACCCTCGCAACCAGAAATGCATTATAGATGTCTTATTTAGGTTAATTAAAAAGCCATTTACTTGAAACCAGTTTGTCAACTTCAGTATTGTAATCAAAATGTTCTCCTTCAGTTCATGAAAAGTGCCACCTGTAACAATAGCGCATCCATCATCAGCAAACATAATAAAATCCCCATCTTGAAATAAATGAATGAGGTCATTTACCATCACTAAGAAGAGGAAATTCCCAACCGCTGAACCCTGAGGGACAGAACAGTCGTCAAGAGTCCTCACCCCAGACTTAGTGGCCCCCCCGTCAACCGATACAACCTGCTCTCTGTCCTTTAAAAAGGATCTAATGAAATCTAGTAGACTACCTTGTACACCATACCTTTGCAATTTATATAATAATAATTCATGATCAACCAAATCAAACGCACGCGACAAGTCACAAAATACCGCTGCAACCATTTTTTTGTGGTCAATGTACTGAAGTACACGCTGATAGACAGCACGCGCAGCATCAACCGTAGACTTGCCGCGGCGGTATGCGTATTGGCGATCATGAAGTAACTTATTCGTTTCAAAGTAATCCATCAGCCTATTACAAAGCCCCAGTTCAGCAACTTTAGATAAAGCCGGTACTAAGGAAATAGGACGATAATTTTTAATTTCCCCTTTTAACCCTTTGCCCTTGTACACAGGAGTAACTTTAACTATCTTCAAAGAGGTGGGATATTCCCCAATAATGGCACATTGGTTAAGAAGGGCACAAAATATATGTATAACATTATCAGGCAATTTTTTTATGAGGTCTGCTGACATGTCATAAAAATCTGTAGAATGTTTCGATTTTAAGGCTTTTAAAAGTTGCTTAATTTCTATAATTGAGAAAAGGAAAATGTCAAGTCTAGACCGTACTAACTTAGTGGCCTCATCCAAAAAGAGTAGAGCTTTCCCCATATCTATTTGCCTACATTCAGATTTATTCAAGTTTATATAATAATCATTAATTTCATCCGCCAGTTGTTTTGGACCGCAACTCGACCCAGTATTTGCCATTAATAAAATGTCTATTGGATCTGGTTTACCTTGGTTTTTGCATGTTTCAATGTTTATAACACGCCATAACATCTTGCTAACATTTCCAGCTTTTTGTACTTGACCGTTAATAAAAGAAGAACGTTTTTCCCGTTTTAACTTATCTATAAATGTTTTGTATCTATTAACAAAATCCAATAGATCCTGATTAGTCGGGAACCGTTCCAGCAGATTACTAATATCATCATAAAATTGCATTCCAATCATTATGTCACCATCAACCCATTTGATCTTTTTGCTTTGATTTTGTGGGTATTTTCTAAAAGGAAAGTGAATGTCAAATGTGCTCTTAATTAATAAAATTAAATGATTCATTTTGTCAAAAGGTGGCATGTCAGAATGAAATAAATAATAAAACGAACGATTAGACATGTCCACTAAGAAATTATGAGTTTTGAGGGCTGAGATATTTCTTCTAATCACTGGCAATTTAACAGTTCTATCACAAGAGGTTTTCATATGGAATATCTGAGCATCATGATCACTAAGACGACTTCTTATGACCTGTACGTCCCAGGTACCCTTGCTACAGTTCGAGTAAACATGGTCTATACATGTACTCGTTACTTCAGTTATCCTAGTAGGCAACTCATGCATAGGGCACAGGTTATATTGACCCATCAAATCTAGCAATTGGCGTTTTTGCCAAGTATTCCTAAGAAGATCTACATTGAAGTCACCCATTATTACTATTGAGTAATCTATAGGATATTCCTGAACTATTTCATGTAACAATAACTCAAGGCCACGTATACATCTCTTAAACCTACTGAAATCTGACGTATACAAACATATTATAATTGTCCTAAATTCATACAAGTTAACCCCACAGAGTTCAATGTCCATTTCATTTGACATTAGGGTCACAAATGGTAACTCCTTACATTTTATATGTTTAGACAAATAAATGCAAACCCCTCCATTTTCATGATTCGTTCTACAATAGTTAGCCGCCAATTGATGATGAAGGCTACCTTATAAAATGTTCGGCACTAGTAAAATTTCACCCATAAGCAAAACAAATCTAACCGACATTTTTGACATTGGAACTAAGGTTATATGACAGAATATTATGAAAGATATTACAAAGGCGTTAATAATATTAGTATTTTGAAATGACACCCAAGGCTTTATTTACATATCGTTATTTAGGATTTTGTACAACGATCAGTACAATAATCAGTCATCACTAACTGGCTGTGGGGCACATTTTACGTAGAACAGATGGGCACATCATCATCGTGTTGATTTCGTCATCATCATTATCAGCCCGTGATACTACTGAGCATGGGACTCTCTATGCGTACACCATTCGTCCCAGTCTTGTCCCAATCTCACCGAACAGAAGCGACCCACAGATGTCGTAATATTCTCGGCCCATCAAGCTGGAGGACTACCGACGCTTCTTTTGACTTTAAATGGCCACCAGTCCGTTAAAATTGAAATTTTACGCCTTTTTTCACTGCCAAAAGGTGTTGAACAAAAATTAACTCCGTAACATAAAAATTATGATGTTTTTTTCCATGAACTGTGTAAATGTTTTTTCAAATCGTCCCATAATGTATGTGAACGCCAGGGGTGTCTCGGGAGTCGACAAAGGGATTCAAGTTTATAAAATAGGTTATATACCCTAGAATTATAATGTCTTAAGTCTCAAATAATTATATTAAAATATTTAGTAAAATGAGGTATTCGAGCAATCCGAGTGAGGACATTCTTAATCAAGTAACAAATATTTAATTTAAAATAATGTTATTTTTGCACAATTTAAGAACAGACATGTACTTAGGCTAATTGTCATAGAATTACCCAGTTTCCAGAGCCTGCCCAAGTTTTACATATTTACCATTTTGTAAAACCAAGATATTTGAAGCTCAACATGATTATACTGGCATCTGGATAGATTATCATAAAAGAAGAAACACAAATTCAGCGTTCATCGCTTTACCAACTTAAAACCTTATTAGGGTCGATATTTTTTTTTACATAATTAAAGGCTTTTGAACATCACGATTTTTGTGTTACGAAGTAAAATTTTGCGAAGTAAAACCTGAAAAAGGGCGACAAATTCAAATTTTCCATGAGCAATCAACAATACTATCGGTGCCTCGTAGCACAGGTGGTTTTGTAAATAACTGAAAAGAAGACACCGGCAACTATGAAATTTTGTGGTTGTTAAGGAATAAAGAATTTTGAATTTTGAATACAAACCTATTGTGTTGTATCCTTACATAGTTTGTATGACCAACTTTCGAAATACAATTCGTTTCAATCGTGATTTTAATTTTGATAAAGTACGTAACTGTAATTTTTGTTACAATAGATTCATTAAGTCATTAATGTTATTAATTTAAATCTATATCGTTCCCGGTTCTTAAACCATAGTTTTCTTTTCTTGCTTTTGAAATTTTTTTTGTGTATAAAACCCAGGTAAAACCTAAAAATATGAAATCATATCGTCAGATGATATATCAAAACTCACTAAGTTACAAATACCTGCTTTAAATAAAGCTCGTATCTCAATTCTTCTTCAAAGTTCATGGTTGCTAAGAGTAGTGACAGTTTTATAGTGAGTTTAGGTTGCTAAGCGACGATATAAAAAAAGAATACTCACTCTGCAAAAACTCGTCATCGGGGTAATCTGAAACCAAAAAGATAATTATACTCATTGATCCTTGAAAATTACGAATACACTGTTGAAACATTCGAGATTGATCCTAAGATACTGGCAGAAAACCAGCGAGCCCAATGCTGAACCAGGGCTTTTTCTGTACCAAGACACATGGCTTCATGAATGTATTATTATTGTAGATAAGGGCTAGAAAAATTGCCGCATCGACTGGTTGCGATCTATTGTGGCAGCCCTGGGTGCTTAGCCAAGTTGCCAATCGCTAGCGCTTAAACGTCAATCGTGAGCGAAAGGCAGCTAACTGTCTTTGTCGCACTAATATGCAAGGGTGACAGAGAGGGAAAACTATGATACGCTACCAAGCGCTAGCGATTGGCAACTTGGCTATGCATCCTGTTTTATAGTTCATTACTAATAGCCATTGAGTCTAGGAAGTTCCAGATTCTTTGGGCTGTAATATTCTGTACCTCGTGAGGTTGAACCTGTCTACCTAGGTGAATACTTCTTGTGTACATTAGTGGTCCGCAGGAGCAGAGGAGGAGATGAATGTATCTATAGTACAGAATATGACTTAAAAAAGTGACCACACGACCAGGGTTGGGTTGCATCTTACTAAAAACATTACCTTGTTAAACCAATTTCATTGTTGAATTTTAACAAATAGTTGTACCTATTTACTATACTTTCTGGCTTTTATGAGCCCTGTGTCACTAAGATTCAACAATAAATTGATTTAACTACTTGTAAAACAGTGAAACAACAATAATAAGTGCGTACCACCGCGCAGGGTCTTCATTTCGTGTTGTCAGCCTCAAGAAGATTCTATGCACCTTGAAATTGTTGTTTCAACTCGCCTCTGTCTCAATTTACCTCTGTTACGTATATGTACATTAATAAGTCAGCAATTTTAAACCATATCATTAAGGGGGCTTAAAGTGTCATTGGAACAATTACAAGGCAAATCACGTATAATTACTTAGAAGGTAATTTGAATAAATTAAACCACAAATCGAAGAAATTGCCCTACTTCTAAATAATTGGTAGCTAGCCGTCATAATGTTACAGGTATAGATAAAACTGTTGCTGCAAGGTGATTTATAAATAAAAATCACTGTATATTTCTCATTGTAAGTGAAAGTTAGTATCTGAACCGGTTAATCTCAATCGATTTGTGTACAATGTCTCAATATATTTATTATTATTTATTATATACCATACAATAACAGAACAAAGCTTACAAAAACAAAATTCAAAAGCGTAATTCCACTCGTTTCAAATAGATTTTTCGTGTTCGTATTTCGTGCGTGACCTTATTTAGCCGCCCGTACAGAGCTCTAAAGGTCCTTTAATAAATAATAGCATCGAAATGACATGCCTTCGGGCTCTTCTCATAAATATACTATTAACATCGCTCGCATGTCACGTATAGGTTAAATGTATCGAAATAATTTGCGACTTTTAGTGACACGTTGATAAAATATTAGTATAGGTACCGATATTACCGATACTCCATCAGATATATCGTAGCGTCCGAAATGCTCAAAAATATCTGAACACGCCTTTATTGCCATAACGATACAGGCATGTTCAGATATTTATGAGCACTCCGAACGCTACGATATATTTGACGGCGGCGTGTATCAATAAGTTTCGTAATGTAGATACTTATTTAAAGAAAACTGACATTTATTTTGTGTAGTTTCCATAACAGATAAGTTGCGTTATTTGTCGATGGTCTTTAGTTAAATCGGTAGTACACTTACGTGTGTGGCCAAGAGGTGTCGGGTTCGAATACCTACGAGGGAATTCATTTGTGCTTATTATGATTATTTTTTAGGGTTCCGTAGCCAAAATGGCAAAAAGGAACCCTTATAGATTCGTCATGTCCGTCTGTCCGTCTGTCATAGCCGATTTACTCGGAAACTATAAATGCTACAGTAACGAAATTTAGTAAGGATATGTGTTGTATGAACCGCTACAGGATTATGATACTAAATTGTAAAAAAACCATTGGGGTGGGGGCCATTTGTATATAAGCGTGTGGGGTATTAATAGAAAGGTATTTGAAAATGATATGAAGGTTCATTAGTCTAATTTTTATTTAAGCAAATCGTTTTCGAGATATCAGCTCTCAAAGTCTGAAAAATGTGTCCCCCCCCTCTATTTTTTAAACTACGCGATATAAAATTCAAAAAAATATATATGTTATGCACATTAATAAACTCTATCAACGATTTTTGGTTTGATCAAATTATCTCCTATAGTTTTTGAGGTAGGTTGATTTAACTGTATTTTTTTAGTAATAAATTGATAATGGTACGGAACCCTTCGCGCGCGAGTACGACTCGCATTTGGCCGGTTTTTCTTGACTTAATTGGCTTCTATTTAGCATTTAAATGGACTATATTCGTCACAATGAGCATAGTCTTTTACCCACTTTTTGTATTTTTTTAATACTGAATTTTCTGCTCTACTTGCACAATACTTTGGAGGGTACAACGCATTTTTTTTTGGTAATTTAAGGGTTAGTTACTACTCGCCCGTTTTAACTCGTGTAAAGTAAAGCCCGCGCCTTCGGCTTCGGCTTTACTTTCACACTCGTTCACAATTCTTGTACCGCCCGTGACACACACAATGCTTTTCATCACACCTGTTAGGCAAAAAAAAGTAAATAAAACAATTAAAAAGAATAAACACAAAACTACTCTAAAATGGTCTAAATCATTTCTAAAAATCAAGGATGACTTAAATTTATAATTTTTATAACAGAAATCCCGGCGTCGGCTGCGGGCGGCGCGCTAGTGCGACGTAATGTTGTATGAAAATCCTTGATTGCCCTAGGGCGTAATGACGCATCTACGGCGCGCATTGGCGTACTTACCGAACAGGTGTGATGAAAACTTAATTACATGACTTGTATAATTAAACGCATGAGTAGTGACTAAATACAATTAGTTCATCCATTTTTAAGATAATTTTTTGAAGCCTTGAAGACATTTTTGTGATTATCGTCTCAATTAACTTCCAGTATTACCTTTCAAACTTATTATTCTGGTGTCCTGTGAATTCTTTTGTAACTCGGTTGAAAAAATAATGCCTCCGATGTCTCCCTCCCGGGTCGCATTGACAAAACACAAAATTACATCGGTCCAAATAAAAACCCTCTAGAAAATTCGATACTTGTTTCCCTTAGAAGCATATTTCCCTTCGAACGTCCGTTGAAAGATAAACCTTATAGAATTAGCGTGAAGACTGAATTTTGATGACAATGTTGGATGTTGTATGACTTTGTATGGCAGTTGAGATTTCCATGGCCGCGATGGAGAAAATTCAATAACTACTTGACACAGAAATGGCTGATGTTGTTCAATCTTGGACTAACGTATTAAAAATAAGCACCGATGGCTTTTTTACGGAATATTTGTTCCAATTACTTATTATATTACTTACTTATATTATAAATGAATGAAGTATTTTGAGCTTGAAGTCCATATGAAGAGTCCACGGAAAAAACATGTCCAATGCTTAAAAATATCTCCTCATGTCTGAGGATCGTGGTCAGCATCCTGGTTGCATCTGGAGCGAATGATCTGTCTCCATCGTTTTCTGTCCTGAGCGTTTCTTACGACCGAGTAGAACTTGGACGAGGACGAGTCTTTTATTTGATCTGTCCATCTTGTTGGTGACCGACCACGCGATCTTTTGCCTTCGGTGTTTCCTACCACGATGAGCTTCTGTAAATTTTCGACTCCTCTGCGCATTGTGTGGCCGAAATAAGACAGAATGCGTTGTTGGCAAATGGTGGATAAACGAGTTCGGACTCGGAGCTGGGCGAGGATCGATGAATTGGTGCGTCTCGCAGTCCAAGGTACTCTCAGCATTCGCCTCCAGCACCACATCTCGAATGCATCAATCCTTTGCCTTTCTCGGGCTAAGATTGTCCACGTTTCTACTCCATACAGGAAGATAGGGAATACCAGGGCTCGTATCAATCTAATTTTAGTTTTGATACCAATTCCTCGTTTCTTCCAGATGTTACTTAAACGGGTCATAGCATCTTTTGCCATTCCGATGCGTCTTTTTATCTCCGGGACACAACTGCTATCATTACAGATCTGCGAGCCCAGGTAGATGTAGCGGTCTACGATGTCAATGCCAGGAATGTTGCAGGTCACATTGCCTAACTTTCCTGCACGGTCTACTACCATCACTTTAGTCTTGGCTCTGTTCACTGCAAGGCCTATGTTGCCACTGTCTACCTCGAGTCTTTGGAACAGCTCATTCAGGTCTTCCATGGATGTTGCCAGAAGAACGGTGTCGTCCGCATACCGGAGATTCGACAGTCTCCTCCCACCGACACGAAAACCCTTCTCCCAATTTCCGATGGTCTTCCGAATGATATACTCTCCATACATGTTAAAAAGCGCAGGGGAAAGGATGCAACCCTGCCTCACACCTTTTTTTGTTCGGAACATATTGGAGCATTCTGTGCCTATCCTGATGGAAGAGCGGTTCTCAGCGTACAGTCTCTGAATTAACGCTACGAGGTGTGTTGGGGCTCCCATCTCGAGCAGTACTTGCCACAATTTGTCCCATTGTACACAGTCGAAGGCTTTAGTGTAGTCTATAAAGCAAAGTATTAAGGGGCTGTTAAATTCCCTGCTCTTCTCAATTACTTGGCGGACATTCAGCACCTGTTCCCGCGTTCCCTTGCCCTTCACAAAGCCTGCCTGCTCTTCGGGTATCTGTCGGCTTAGAAAGTGACTGAGACGTCGATTGATCACATGGAGGAGGATCTTACTAGCGTGTGATATTAGTGCTATGGTCCTGTAATTCCCACAGTCATTTGAAGAGCCTTTTTTATGCAGAGGAATAAACACTGATTCCGTCCAGTCTTTTGGCCATTTTCCAGTATTCCAGATGGTGTTGCATATTTCGTGGATAGCCCTGGTGCCACGCTGACCTAGGTTTTTTAATAATTCGGCTGTAATAGCATCTTTACCCGGTGATTTCTTGCACTTAAGACATCTGATGGCATCTTCAATTTCTGATGGAAGGATATCGGGTTCATCTGCACTCCATGTGATATTAACGTTAGCAGGTTCGATTGTGTCATAAAGCTCGGCGCAGTAGTTTTTCCAGCGTTCCAACACTTGAGCCACATCCGTAAGCAGCCGACCGTCTTTATCTTTGATGGCACAGGTTCTTGATTTCCGAGTACCAGTCAATTCTTTCACTTTTTGAAAAAGATATCTGGTTTCGTTTTTCTGTGAGTGTCGTTCGAGATCAAGGCATATTTCGTTGATATGGTTGTCATAATCTTTGCGGCAACGTAGTTGAACTTGGCAGCTTAGTTCTGCATACCGCTGCTGGTCCGTGGTTGAGCAAATGCCGTTATCTTTTAGCTCGCGTCTTTCTATAATAATTTGAGCCGTCTCAGATGTGATGAAGTTTTTCATAACTGGTTTCGCTAGTTTGTTGTCTTTAGCTGTTTCCTCTACCAACCTTTTGAAATGCTTCCATTTACTATCGCTGTCTGACATGTCGTTTGGAAAATCTTCCATCCTCTGATCAAAGCTTTCTCTAAAGCTATCGACGTCGATATGTTGCATATTCGGAGCCACTTTAGGTTTCTGTATCCTTTTCAGCCGCAATCGCACTATCGCTACTAGAAGCTGGTGGTCGGAGCCGCAATCAGCACCGGGCAGAGTTACGGTGTTCGTCACTGAGCTTCGCCATCGCGTTCCTACCAATATATAATCAATTTGATTCCTACACCGGTCACCAGGAGATATCCAGGTGTATAATCTACGGATGTGATGCTTGAAGCAGGTGTTGGCGATAGCGAAGTCTTCCTCCAAACAGAACTGTAACAGGCGTTCGCCCCTATCATTGCGTTCTCCGATCCCAAATTTACCAGCAACACGACGGACGTGGTCATCATTTGTGGTATCTCCAACTTTGGCATTAAAATCCCCTAGGACGATGATAACTTCCCGCCTTGGAAGTCTTTTAAGCGTCGTGGTCAGGGTATCGTAAAAACTCTTCCATTTCCTCTTCTGTCGATTGTGCTGTGGGTGCATATACCTGCACGACATTTAACTTGCACGGTATGGTGTTCACTTTGAGGATTATAATTCGATCGCTCACTGGTTCGTATCCCACAAAGTACCTATCCAATGATCTTGGCACAATAAAGGCCACACCTCGGCTACTCTCGTCCACTGGCCCCGAAAAATACACTGTACTGCCGAAATCCGACATGAAATGCCCTTGGCCCTTCCAGTGTGTTTCGCTTACTCCTAGTAGGTCCACGTTTTTTCTACACATTTCGTTTTCCACTATTCGTAGTTTACCAGGTTGGTTGAGACCGCGAACATTCCACGTTCCGATGCGATGAGGATGGCGAATCGACTTATAGTTGTTAACATCAGTAGCTGAATTTCCATGCGGCGCCTGACGAGCCACGAGCGCATGGCCGGTAGTACATTTCACACCACCTCTCCCGGGGAGATGGCGCCGGGCGTCAGCCGGATCGCCAGACATACCATCTACTCTGATACCATATTTCATGCTAACTTTCTTGGGAAAATATGAAGCAGTGGTTTCCCGTTGCCTTCTGCCTCAGACATTTTAGGAGATATTTGGACTCCAAGGCCGCTGTTGCCTCTTCGATTGGTTGCCCGACCGGTGATATGGTTATACCGCCTATGTACAAGTGTGAACTATGAACTATGTACAAGTGGTCTTAATCGCCTAAACCACTTATCCTGACGGTCTGCCTGCGACTACAGATGTAACGTCATGCCCGAAACTTCAGGATAAATGAAACGTAAGTTTACGCGATTAAGACTCGTATGTAGTTAAAATATGGCTTCTTTAATAACAAATAGACGTATTCGTACGGCTTACCGTGCGAATACGTCTATTTACGTGCTAAACTAGTAAGGTGCATTTAGACCAAACGAGCATTCGCTCATTCTATCCCCCACTCTATGAAATCAACGAATTTCGACGAATCACGTTTTGTGTAACGAACGAATTTCGTAGAGTGGGGGATAGAATGAGCGAATGCTCGTTTGGTCTAAATGCACCTTTCTGATTTAGCAGGCATTAGTTACTTTATTTATCTGACATGTATGTAAATGAATTTCCTATTTGACGAAATTGAGAATACGGTCTTCAAAAAATCAAAAAGTATTATTGAAGTTTTCATTGAAAATAACTATTTACAAGCCGCACGAAAAAAAGTTGATTCACCCATTACAATTTTTTATTCATCCGGTATTTATATGAATATCGAGGATTAGTATCATTATTATCTCGTATCTAAATGTCGTCAATGATATTCAAGATCCCGAGTTCATTTAAACGATAATCCGACATTCATTCAAAGTGACAATATCTTCGAAGGAACATTTTATCCATCTTCCATTATCTTTATCCGCAAAGGATATTGAAATACCTATTAGAATTAATTCAAACTTTTTCTACGGTGGAGGGAGAATGAATAATTTCGGTAAGGAATAAATCATTTTTAGTACCTATTATAAATTGGCTGTGCATTTGTGCAACGAAATCACTGACAAGGTTTTTTCAAAGGATTATACTTATATCTTGGGACTTCTTACATAAATCCCAGTCCCATGGTAAGCTCAATTAAGGCTCGTGATGTGGGTACCAAGAGCAATTATAACATATATCGCCGCTTTTTATTATAATATACAGGGTGTTTGGTTAGCGGTGTCGGAGCTTTTAAGGGCTTAAACTACAATCAATTTTATCGATAAATTACCATACAATTTTATTTTAGTGCCAACGATAATTAAATGGCGGCCATTTTAAAATTTCAAACAGACGAATACGGACGCACGTGATATTTCTGGAATTATACGTTTGTTATCGATCCTATCCCTGCAAAAAAAATCTCGTTAGAGAGCTCATTAGATAAGCAAACTACTTAAGCTAATCATTTGACTCAACTATTTGAACAACAAGGCTAAAAAAAATTTTATTAATTAAAAATAGAAAAAATCACCTTAATTTTTCAATTAATTTAATTTGGCATGAAAACTAGGTCGTTAAGGTAGGTTTTTGGTGTTGTTATTTATTAGTACAGTATGTTAGCTAAAAAATAACACCATAATTACAGTTATACCTTAAGTACTCGTACTTTAGGAATTACAAGTGCTCAAACATACACCAAAACAGCTGCATTTAGCGTACCCGATGCAAAATCCATAAACAAATGAATGTCAGCAGTGTACTGACTAGTGAAGTGGCCGCCTTCCATCCATCCAGTGCATGTTTGAGCACTTGTAATTCCTAAAGTACTTAAGGTATAACTGTAATCCACCACCTCACTGTAATCAACCTGGTATACACCATAGTGTTGTGTTTTAGCTAACATCCTGTACTAACAAATGACAAAACCCAAAAATCTACCTTAACGACCTAGTTTTCATGCAAAATTAAATCAATTGAAAAATTAAGGTGATTTTTTACTATTTTTAATTAAAAAATTTTTTTTAGCCTTGTTGTTCAAATAGTTGAGTCAAATGATTAGCTTAAGTAGTTTGCTTATCTAATGAGCTCTCTAACGAGATTTTTTTTGCTAGGATAGGACCGATAACAAACGTATAATTTCAGAAATATCACGTGCGCCAGTATTCGTCTGTTTGATATTTTAAAATGGCCGCCAATTAATTATCGTTGGCACTAAAAAAAAATTGTATGGTAATTTATCGATGAAATTGATTGTAGTTTAAGCCCTTAAAAGCTCCGACACCGCTAACCAAACACCATGTATAGGTACACATAACTAGATACTTTAATACATAGACAGCAACGACCAAGAAACTAAAATACTTGTGTTAAATAAATACACAAATAATGCCCTCGCCAGGATTCGAACCCGGAACCTCCAGCGTCGTAAGCAGGATATCAACAAGGCTACGAAGGCTGACAATATACAGTATGGGGTTCTCCAAAAAAGAACTTAAGGGTCGTCAGCGCACATGTGATGTGAACCTCCTAAAGTTGCAAACATCCATATGGCGGTAGCCGCTTACCATCAGGTGGGCCGTATGGGTGTTTGCCACCGTCGTGTTATAAAAAACTTTTATTTTGTGCTAGTATATAATGTCCCACTGCTGGGCACAGGCCTCCCCTCATATATGAGAGGGATGGGGCTATAGTCCCCACGCTGGACCTAAGCGGGTTGGGAATTTCACATACACCTTTGAATTTCTGCACGGATGTATGCAGGTTTCCTCACGATGTTTACCGAAAGCTAATGTTAAATATCATCTGATATTCCGTACATAAGTTTTCGGAAAAACTCATTGGTACGAGCCAGGATTTGAACCCACGACCTCCGGATTGAAAGTCAAACGTCTAAACCACTGTGCCACCACCGCTTCTATATAAAAATTTACGACTCTCAATTTGACAGCACTCATAATGCATCTCTGTCTGGAGTTTTGGGTGCGAGAGAGATGTATAATATGTCAAATTTAGATTAATTTACAAAGTTGGAAGGTTTCAATACTCTAGGGGTATTGAGACGAATCAATCATCAAATTTCAAATTTAGCTTTTCAGGATTCGGCAGCGGTAATGGGGAAACGAGCAATGTTCAATTATTATTAAATATGTTATTTAAATGCCTAACTTATACAGTTGGTTCGTGGGTTCGATTCCCACCTCAGACGTTGGTGATCTTGGTCGTTTTTTCTTTGGTATATGACATCCAAACTTTATAATTAATTTTCTGTATTTTTATACATGAATACAAAACTCGATGGAGAGACTACTTTGCAAAATAAGTAACAAAATATTATTGGACTTACTGAAAACCTTAAACAGATTGACATGATTAGTTTCAATGTAAATGTCCCATGGTAATCATCATCATCATCAGCCTATGATAGTCCACTGCTGGACGTAGGCCTCTCCTTTAAACTATGCGTATTGACGCATTAGGAGGTAAATGCCCATAATCGCCACGCTGGGCAAGCGGATTGGCGATCACAGTAATATGTCTACTATGATGACCCTGCTACCCATCATCAATCTTTTATCAAATAATGGTCCCATGGTAATATTATTATTGGAATATTCACGTGGTAGGTAATCTCACATATAACGCACGAATAATTAACGAAATTAGATACCAGTACATAACTTACGTACGCGCAAATATTTCCTGTTAAATACCAATAATTATGCTTAATCCACGGCAAATCCGTGTGTGATTCAAATAACATCACATCATAAACCGCCTGTGTGTTAATAATGTACCACTGATTATTGGTATTTCACCGAATATGTATTACATTAGTTTTGATTTTACTGCGAAAATTACAAATATATTAAATTACTACAGGTTTATGATTTTAATAATGATTGCAACAGCATAATTGTAACGAAAAGCAATATTATAACGTAAAGGATTTCCTGTCTGAAGATATTTTAGTATTTTAGTTGTATTTAAGTTACGTATTTGCATGCTAGTATTACAGTGTACAAATAGCAGAATAAGATACATATTGTCGCTTACCAACTATGGACACCGATGTAGCTACTTATTCTAAGCAAATAAAGATTATATTCTAATGTAGTTTTAAACTCGATTTCACATTATCAACCTATCTCAGTCCACTGCTGGACGTAGGCCTCTCCTACTAACTATGCGTATACACGCATTAGGAGGTAAATGCCCATAATCACGCTGGGCAAGCGGATTGGCGATCGCAGTAATGTGTCCACTATGACGCTGCTGCCCATCATCAATCTTTTGTCAATAATGGTCAGTGACACTTCAATCCCTTAGTCGGCCTTACGACACCGCCGGGAAGAGTTAGGGTGATGACAAAAACGTATTTTTAGAACAGATGGTGTCAAGTCCAAAACTTCGGAGGGCCATCCGTACAAAAAACCTCGTACAATACACGTGCAAAAAGGAAATTCATGTTTTTCGCATATGTGTCGTAATGTACTATTTTACTGCCGTCACCACTCCAAAACTCAATTTATCATTTAGCTTTTGCAAGCATTTTCCCTTACAGTCCTACGGTACATAGTTTGCTTTCAATATTGCTCTCACTTTCAAAGAATGTTGACACTTAGCCCCCCAGTTCTCAATGAAGCACTAGACCGGAAGCTGTTTGCAGAACGCAAGACCTTTCATGCACTTCAAATCCCGGTTAGGGTGGCTGTACAATCACCATCAGATATATCGGAGCGGCTAAGTTGTCCACAAATATCTGAGCAGACCTCTATTATTATCAAGGAGCGGAATTTCCATAGCGAAAATGTAACTGTCAGAAGTATTGACCAAACTATTTTATCGACTTATTGATGTTAAGGAATAATCCATTACTAACTAAAATATTATTCTGTAACATTTGACCTCTTAAGGCTTGTTCGCGAAATAAAGTAGCCATTTGCTGTATAATTCTTTTTTTTTTTGTATGAGACCATACCTTAGTATGGGTGTTATTACAAAGAAGGGCTCTTTGCCTATCTTCTCGGACGCTGTGGTTGATATTTATGTCAATTTCTCCATAAATATGGTCTTTTATTTAAACTTCTGGATTTAAGTAGCGTTTATTCTTATTTTACCATTTTGGGTCATTTAGTTTCCCAATGGGTTTAACTAAATTACAATAGCGATACTATAATAAACTGTGAATCTCGTGTCTGCAATTTTCATTAATTATTTCAAGATTATTATATGCTAGCATTGACATCACATATGCTATTTATGTCACTTAAGTTTTCATAAGTGATAGAGTTTGTGAGCACATGCGATGTTAATATAAAAGTGTTGACGCCTGCCATGATTTATTTTAATATCGAAATGTAAGTTAGGTACTTATAAAAGAGTTCAAATACTATAGAATAATCTTTTAAGTTAGTAATGGTTTTTTCCGTAACATCCATGACACCATGAGCTTTCGGTACTTTTTCTTAGCGTTTCTCACTTTTACGAGTTTTTACAGCTTTACTGAATCCGAGGCCTTAGCCTTTATTTTTCTTCTTATTATTTATTTTTTGACAAATCTGTCATGTATATTTCGGACCAACAAATTAAATAGTGAAGGGACTTAAGGATCATCCTCAAGAAATATGTCAATATAGCCAAAGATATCGTATGGAAATAAACAAGCCAGTAAGACACGCTGGAGATAATATTTAAAGATTTATAAAATTGAACGTATTGCGAAAACACAAATCAAATTATTTATGAACTAAATATTTTGATTTGTACTTTTAATTTTTCTCCAGTAGTCACACTACTTAATACTATATAAATTATAAATATTAGATGTCATATACCATAGGTGATCTTGGTCGTTTTTCTTTGGTATATGACATCTAATATTTATGATTTATAACATGTTTTCTTGGCCCACACATCGCTTGGTATAGGGCATTATGGCCAGCCCAGTCCCACTTGAGCTTTGCGGCTGTCAGGGCTACATCGGGGCTACTTTTGTTTTGCAGCGCAGGATCGAGTTTCTAATTCTGTCTGTCACCAAGAATACAGCGCTTTGTAGATCTCAGGCAAACATTCAGGGAAAGCTTTTACGCATTAGTCAAAGACTAAGTCTGACCATCGTAGGTGAGGATTGGAAGATTGGACGTGTCCATGAGCTTGCCTTTTAATGCAATAGGAAGTTTTCCTTTCATGTATACTTTCATGGACCAGTCATAGATAAGTTAATTGAAAAGTACTCGAAAATCGCGTTTCGTGTAACAAACCTATTAGATGGAATCCATTATGAAACCGACATCCAATATTGTGAAGTTCGCAGCAATTTGGTTCAATTACGGTTCGGTACAAAACATCCATCAAGTAAAGTAATTATTGTTATCGATTGCGGTCCCGGTACATTTCACATATTCCTTGACGAGTGTTAAAGCAGTATTGAAATGGAAAGCGGTTTCAGTTCTGACAAAAATCTACCGGTGCACTTATTTGGCAATTCTTATAGTGCAACTAGGATAAGGTAAACTATTTTAGGATTTGTTTGAAATAACAGAATTTACATTCCCTAGGTGGGTGAGTATCTGAGCGTTTCAACCGCCTATTTTTGGTGGCATCATTTTTGCTGTAGTTACTATTCGTTACCATGTGCTTCTTTGTCATATGAAGGAGGCACGGTACTTTATACAAATGGCGAAGGATAACATTGAGATGTTTAGAAACTTCGGCAAAAATGATGCCACCAAAATTAGGCGGTTGAAACGCTCAGATATTCACCCAGGTCTAACAGGTATTTTTTTACGGTTCTTCAGCTAAGAATGACGAGTTCCTTCAACCCTAACAGGAAGAAAATGTTCTAAAATTTCTATCCATTTTTTGTTCTCCGTTCCGTTACCGTCATTTACTTACGTTAACTTACGGTACGGTCCAAAAGGGTTTCAACCATTTCAATGTTCAATTTACTTTTTTGAACAAAAAAGACATCAAAATATTCAGTGTAAATAAAATGGGGGGACCACTTATAAATATGAGAATTGGCGATCTAACTAGGACATTGAAGTACTTAAACTAAAATTATACCACTAACAATTTATACAACTACAAGAATAACCGTCAAGACGTGTTTAATAAAATAAACGAAGTATAAAAAGTAGTTTATAAGTGATAAAAGTATTTCCAACGGGCATGTTTAGTTTAACCTTTCGTATGCCAATGCCAAAAAGAGAAAAGAAACAAAGACCTTTAATTAAAGTAAACGGCTTGAGGCGGCATCGGAAAAAGGCATACGAAGGGTTAACTTAGTAATTTTAAAACCACAATTCAACTAAGTTACTTTGAGATCCAGAAAGTAAGCTCCCAGCCTTGAGGCGAAACTAATTTCCAAGCAACGTTTTGTACCTTGAATATAAATTGCAGCTTATATCGGTGAAAGTTCACTTTGTAATTTTTATCAGAACTTATACTTGAAGCCAGCACAAAGGCGGTAATGGAAAATTGTCTAAGTAAAGGATAGATAGGTATTTTGCTATCAATTTAAATCATCTTGGGAATAATCAGTAGAAAGCGGATGTTTCTGTTGATTTTATAGCGTGACAATATCGAAATTTGACAAAATGATGTATGTTCTTAATCAATCCAATTACACCAGTAAGATTCATCTGCTTTTGCTGGCAGTCCCAATAGACGACACCTCGGTACAAATTTGAATTTCAAATATTGAGAGTTTGAAATATTAACTGTCAGTCCTAATAAATGTTAGCGTGTCTTGAAATTATTGCAAAGAATTTAGAAATAAGCATTTTATTTTGAAATTGCTATATACATCATTAAAGGCACACACATTTTTCTTCGTTTAAATACGGTAAAAGTTGATCTTATCTTATCAATGGCAACTCAAGCTGTGATGACAAGTAGGTACCCGTAGTCCGTTCACAAGATCCAGTCTAACCTGCATCACCAGTCGTTCTATGGAGTCATTGTTCCTCCTAGAGACGTGTCCAAAGTATTAAAGCGTACATGATTGGACAATGGCCGACAAACGCTGGGTCGGGGATTTGATGTTGAGCTCCTGAAGTCCCAAACCCCCAGCACAAACTACTCAGTGTTCAGGATGCCAGTTGACAGGGCGGTGAAGAAAGCTTTCCTGGGAAGACCTTGTAGGCGCAGACCAGTTGGTAGACCAAGATACTGCTGGAATGCCAAGGTAGAGAAGGACCTACGCGCCCTAAATGCAGAGAACTGGGAGATCGCCCAGAACCAAGCGCATTCGCGCCAACTCGTATCGGAGGCCAAGATCCACTTTGGGTCGCTGAGCCAGCGGAGTAAGTAAGTACAAACGACTCACCTCCTGTATCCTCCGGTGGACTGTCAGCTTGTGCCACTGATGGTCATCGAACCTCGTCTTGGAAGGCTTGATGTGCATCTCCTGTTTCCCGTTCCCCAGGCCCATGGTCAGGGACACTCCGCCATCACGCACGGCTAAGTTCAGGTAGTCGGCTTCGTGACCTGGAACAAGAGATTTATTGTTGGGTCATACAGATTTTTTCGTACACATCTAGTTAAAAATCTTTTCTGTGGACGCATTATGAAAGTCAATGGCTCTAAATAGAACCTTAATTTTCTTGATGGACGAATAGGTGGCTTTTTTATGTGACGAAGGTAGACAACTGAGCTCTCAGTCCACCTGAAGGTAAGCAGGAACTGAGGTTTATGGACGTAATGACCAACCTACCCTGAGGACTTAGATGGATTGCCTCTATGCCAGTAATTACACCGGCTATCTTACCCCCAAACCGAAACACAATACTAACTATTTAGCTTATGTTTTTAAAGAATTATGTGGGCAAAACCTAATTTGTATGTCACATTACAAAGTGAATCGTTAACTTTCGCAAAGGCCAATTTCTTCAACAAAAATTCTTGTTATAATGGGATTACATTCTTAAACTTTGGTTGAATATACGATCACCAGTAATAGGATCTATAACACAGCAAATGGCTCAATAATATCTGATACATCCATTGTCAGAGCTAAATAGCAAGATTAGATCAGAAAGGAAGAGAACAATCTATCGAGAGGAATTGTTCATAAATCCTAGATGTAACTTACAAATTATTGTTTAGTAATGTAATCATCGAATGGAGAAGAATTGATACCAACCTTAAAGATTATTATTTTCGGTTACCGCGTCATTTGCTCATGAAATAAAACTATTGTGACGCGATTTAATATCGCGAATATGAATTAATTTAATTACATCCCGGTGATTTGAATATTTTACAGGAGTGCCATTCGGAGACCAGGAAACCTGTAAAGTGTTCTAAACGTCGGAATGTAATTAAATTAATTAATATGCGTGATGTAATCCATTACAATCGTTTTATTTCGTGAATAGGTATCTATAAACTAAGGAAATCATTTTAAGTAAATAACTTGTGCTTCCACGAATTTAGGGTTAAATGTTGTTAGCCAAGTTTTTTTATTTATTTAGGTAAGCGTGTATAAAGGCTACATTAGAATTCAAAGGATCCTTTATCTGTTTAAGAGAAACAGCATGAGTTCTATTTTAATTTAAGTAAATATCTACTTAAGAACACGCCAGGCTATATTTGCTCAACAAAGGAGTTTGTAAAGGTATCAGACCTTTACAGTATTCAGTGCCTAGATAGCTAAATATGAATCCCGATTCAGATTACTAAGCAAATTTACTTGCTTAGATTAGTATCTGAGAAACATCTTTGGGGAAAAGGAGAATTCGACTCTAATAGCAAGAAGGTTGCTTTTTGATCCTAGCGACTGCGCCAATAAGAGTTTTCGAAAATTAATACCTGGAATTAGATGTTTGAATAGAACAGCGCTGCACAGCGTTGTTTACATTTTATGAAAAGATTAATGGTATACATATCCAGCGGGAAATTGATAAATGGACAGTGCAGCCTAGATAAACAAATATGGCGGCACAAAGGGTACTAGGGTATTATAAATGAGCCTGTATTGTAGCCAGGCTCGGGTTTAGCGGATTTTGGCGAAAATGAATGAACGGTGTATAAATATAACCTCGATCAGAGGCCGTAACTCGAACCACGAACGAGTTGCATCTCTCTCGCACTTGTGATTTCGTACGTAAGTGTGATAAGGAACACTTTGTTCGTGGTTGGCCGCAGACGTAAGGTCCTTAGAGTAACCTTGTGAAATATAGCTTGGATTTCGTGAGTTGCTATTATGATTAGGTGCTTTTTAATAACCTAACTCAATAACATGAGCAAGCATGACTTCATTGTTAAGGTTTATTGGAAAATGGCTTGATTGGTTGACCTTCAAAGAGTATTGTGAGGTCTCGGTGAAAATTGGATATACAATTTTATCCTTTGTTTTTTTGGGACATTTTACACAAATCGACCCAGTCCCTCGATAAGCTCAATAAAGGCTTGTGTTATGGGTACCAAGCGACGATATACTCGTATACAATAATCATTTTAATTCTATTAGATTATTTTTATCTGTCAATATTGGTACCAAATACGTTCATAATTTACCGTAGTATGAAGTGTCGATGGGCTGGATGTCACCACACACAGACGGAAACGTTTTTTAATATTATTGAACCTAACAAATAAATAACATCTTAGGTTTTACCGATCAACCTTAAAGCAGGCCCATTTATATTTAAATGCACCAAGTACACTTCACAGAATCACTACGGGCCCGTCTTGCCTGAAACGTCAAGATCATATTTAACATAAGTTTACGCGATTAAAACCCGTTTGTCGTTAAAATATGAGTGATAATCGAATGAAAGATTAAATCAATATACCCTTCACAGGCCTAATAACACATAATAGGAGCATGTCCTGAAAACAAGTCGTAAGCGACACTGTCTTTTCAATCATCTTCTTCTTTTCATCATGGTACCCTCTGTTGGGGTGTATAGGGCTCGAATCATTTTCTTCCACTGGCTTCGGGTTTGGGCAGTTTGGGTCACCTCATCCCACCCCATGCTCAACACACCCATCTCTTGCTCCACGGATTGGCGCCACGTGAATTTAAAGCGACCACGCTTGCCGGGCATCTTCCAGTTCAGGGCTATTTAGGACATGTGGTTGTTAGGCTTCTTGAGTATATGGCCAATCTAATGCCATTTTTGTGCTTGTATCTCCGTTTGTATGGGTGTTTGCCTGGTGATACTCCATAGCTGAGCGTTTGTGATCCAGTTAGGCCAAAAGATCTCTTAAATACTTTTTAGAAGTCTTTTCAATACTTTTGAAAAAATAATTAGTTTTCTGATTTACGGTATAATAGTAACGTATCTAGGCTTTAAGATTAACAGTGTTTCCTAGCAACCAACGTATTTTATTAGAGTTTCTTCGATAGCGACAAAAAGTGGTTGTTTTCATGGAATGCTACAGTATGTGATCAAAAAGACTGCAACAAATTGGCTAGCACACTCCTCATTCTTGTTCCTGCTAAAGTATATTATCACTTCGATCTTTAATTTTAAATTCTTATTCGTATGTAAATTACTCTCATTGAGTAGATTAGCTGCATTATCTTGATTACCGTGACAGAACGTCTATTTATTTAAAACACACATATTACGACTCGCTTCCTGTCCCGTTCTCATTAACTCCGTACATCGTAGTAATCTCAGATCTAACGCTTCAGCCATAAAAGCGTGTCACTTGCGTCCTTCCACTAATGAGCCACTTCAAAACTAGGACCAAACTAAACAAAGCCAAAGAAGCGTCCGTTCGAAAAGGGCTTAAGTGAATTTAAGGTAGTTTTGCTTGGAGACAGTTCCATGCAAATATTAGCCTAGGGAATAATTAGCTAAATATAGTTGGACGAGAGTACTATTGTGTATGGAGAAAACTGACCGCTTTGGGACCTTGGAGGATATTCTAGTTTTGTATTCGTAACCGGGTGAACTAGTATCACTACATAGTATGACAAAGTTGCTTTTTCTGTGCCTGTATGCAAATACAAATTTGTTTATTTACCGGAAATCTAACTACTACATCAAAATATTAATAACAACAGAGTTTCATCAACAGAGAAAGACTTATTCTGTTATCTCAGATAACAGTACATCATTATCATCATCATCAGCCTATGATAGTCCACTGCTGGACATAGGCCTCTCCTATTAACTATGCATATAAACGCATTAGGAGGAAAATACCCAAAATCGCGACGCTGGGCAAGCGGATTGGCGATTGCAATAGTCCACTATGATGACGCTGCTGCCCATCATCAATCTCTTATCAAATAATGGTCAGTGACACTTCAATCCCTTAGTCGACTCTTACGACACCCGCAGGAGGAGTTGGGGTGGCGACAAATGTATTCTTATTGCCGTCACCACACGGCTGACAGAATACAGTAAATAGATTTTAAGAGCACTAAGACCAGTCTGTATCGTGAGGACTATGAGGCATTACCAGAATAAGATGATTTGAAATTTTAAAACTACGAAACGGATTATGATAATGTTTTTATTACAAGCTTTTATTTAGTTTCACCTGTCCCGTTGTCTGTCGTTCTGTAATCAAATCTTGCAACTTAAATTTGATCCACTTCCCGGTTTCCGATTGAGCTGAAATTTAGAATGCATGTATAAATCGGATGACAATGCAATGTTATTGTGACATAGAGCTGATCTGATGATGGAGCTGGAAGGTGGCCATAGGAACTCCGTAATTAAATGATGCAACCCTGTCGAGTTTGAGCTCATTAGATTCGTCTTGACAAGTACTTTGATACTATATGGTAACCAGGGTCTGATGATGGAGCCGGAAGGTGGCCATAGGAACTCCGTAATGAAACGATGCAACCCTATCGAGTTTGAGCTCATTGGATTAGTCTTGACGAGTACTTTGATAC
This sequence comes from Thaumatotibia leucotreta, assembly GCA_025490895.1. Taxonomy (NCBI): domain Eukaryota; kingdom Metazoa; phylum Arthropoda; class Insecta; order Lepidoptera; family Tortricidae; genus Thaumatotibia; species Thaumatotibia leucotreta. The sequence continues at coordinate 49,504 of JALPQI010004295.1, forward strand.
TATATGGTAACCAGGGTCTGATGATGGAGCCGGAAGGTGGCCATAGGAACTCCGTTATTAAACGATGCAACCCTATCGAGTTTGAGCTCATTGGATTAGTCTTGACGAGTACTTTGATACTATATGGTAACCAGGGTCTGATGATGGAGCCGGAAGGTGGCCATAGAAACTCCGTAATTAAACGATGCAACCCTATCGAGTTTGAGCTCATTGGATTAGTCTTGACGAGTACTTTGAAACTATATGGTAACCAGGGTCTGATGTTGGAGTTAGAAGGTAGCCTTAGGAACTCCGTAATTAAACGACGCAACCCCATCGAGTTTGGGCTCATTGGATTAGTCTTGACGAGTACTTTGATACTATATGGTAACCAGGGTCTGATGTTGGAGCCGGAAGGTGGCCATAGGAACTCCGTAATTAAACGACGCAACCCCATCGAGTTTGGTCTCGTTTGATTCGTCTTGACGAGTCTCTTGCTTTCGTCCCATATTAATTATATATAATTGATTGGATGGATGACCCAATGCCAAGGTGAGCACGTGCCGAGGGTTGAATCCACAAGCGGCAACGCTTAGAAAAAATAAGTTTAGCTACTGCTAAACATAGAGAAAACGAATCGTTAGAACAACGCACACATAGGCAAAATACCGACAGAATACATACACAAGAGAGAAAGAAAAACGAATCTCTAGAACAACGCACATATAGGCAAGATATCAATAGAATAAAAACACAAGAGAGAAGGAAAAACGAATCTCTAGAACAACGCATAATTAGACAAGATATCGACCGAATACGTACACAAGAGAGAAGAAAAAATGAATTACAAGAAGAACATTTGGCCAGGCACGACAGGAACAGAATGCTCAGGCAAGCAATACAGTTATCACAAACAGCAGAGGAACGCATTGTAACAGCACAGAATGAACGGCAGAAAAAGACTAACCAGAGGAATCATGTGTCATGTGCAACATGGTAGCATTGAGTACTTTAATAATGCGATAAACACATTTTGTGATAAAGTGTGTAATATTTGCACGAAGAGATGCTGTCCCCATCAAGTGACCAAATAAGTTAGTATTTGATTTGATTATGATAGAGTGACAGCGTGAGTGGATCGCGTAGGGCGAGCCGTCGGGCCTGCGGCCCTCCAGCTGATAGAGTGACAGCGTGAGTGGATCGCATAGGGCGAGCCGTCGGGCCTGCGGCCCTCCAGCTGATAGAGTGACAGCGTGAGTGGATCGCATAGAGCGAGCCGTCGGGCCTGCGGCCCTCCAGCTGATAGAGTGACAGCGTGAGTGGATCGCATAGGGCGAGCCGTCGGGCCTGTGGCCCTCCAGCTGATAAAGTGACAGCCTGAGTGGTTTGCGTAGGGCGAGCCGTCGGGCCTGCGGCCCTCCAGTTGATAGAGTGACAGCGTGAGTGGATCGCATAGGGCGAGCCGTCGGGCCTGTGGCCCTCCAGCTGATAAAGCGACAGCCTGAGTGGTTTGCGTAGGGCGAGCCGTCGGGCCTGCGGCCCTCCAGCTGATAGGGTGACAGCGTGAGTGGATCGCATAGGGTGAGCTTCCGGGCCTCCAGCCCTCCAGCTGATAGAATGACAGCGTAAGTGGTTCACGTAAGGCGGGCCGTCGGGCTTGCGGCCCTCCACCTGATAAGACTCACAGCGTGAGTGACTCGCATAAGACGTGCCGTTGGACCTGCAGTCATCCGGTTGATAAGACTGAGAGTATGAGTATACCCCTCGGGTTCGTGTAGGGCGTGCCGTCGGGACTGCGGGCCTCCGGTTGATAAACTGACAGTGCAGGTGGTTTGCGTAGGACTTGCACTCGGACCTGCGGTCCTCCAGTTGATAGACAGAGAGTCTGAGTCCCTCGGGTTCACGTAGTGCGTGCCATAGTGCCGTCGGGCCTATGGCCCTCTGGTTGATAGACTGCATGGATTGACCCTTTGGGCCCTCGCCCTCAGTTCGCGTCGGACTTTCCGTCAGACCTGCGGCCCTCCGTTTGGTCGACTGAGAGTATGAGTTTATATTTTAGAGTCTCGAAATTCGACTTTTATAATGTGTACAATGTTCAATATAAAAATTTAAACTTGATTTTCTCAATAAACCAAATTGATTGATATATTCCTTATTGTCAGATCTCTGTTATCTAAGGTATTGTATGAATAACACGTCCATTTGAGACTATACGGTAGCTATGTACCATCGGTTCGCGTACACTTTGGTAACGATGGCATTCACATAAAACATCCTAAATCAGTTCAATTTCCTGCTAAATTTAATCACGGCACAGCTGAAAGAAGAATGCTCCCGATTGTCTTGTCTTGGGCTTCAACTGTGCATAAAATGCAGGGAACTACTGTAGATCATGCTGTTATTTATCTAGGCTCCAAATTGTTCGCTGCTGGTCAAGCTTATGTAGCTTTAAGCCGAGTTAGGTCTTTAGCAGGTCTTCAAATCGAAGAACTTGACTGCTCCAAGTTGACGTCGAAGAAACCTTGTAATGTTGATGCATTAAAAGAAATGGATAGAATGAGAAACGTTACAAATAACTTGTTAGTTATTTGTGATGACATAATTTCAACATTATTGATATTTAAATCAGTACATATACATATTACATATCATGTGAACGAACTACGGACTTCATAACGGATTAATTCTGCTACGCGCTGCGAACTACGTCGTAGTAAATCTCGAATTAAAAATAGAGGTACTAAAAAGTTTCAAATAAAATTAAAGAAAAAAAAAACCTTTTTAAAAACAAGCTTTTATTATTTGTTTATAAAATGAACTAAAAAGTTAAAAATAAATTAACTCTAAAAAGAAATATAACACTTTGTAACTTGATTGTAACCTTTACCTAACGACAAATAAGCGTCTTCGTCTAGGACAAAATAATTCCATATTGTACAAATTTATTTAATTTTAACACTTAATCTTTTCACCATATAATAATTATTAAATCTCGTCCCCCCTCTTTATCATAGGCCCCATTTATAAATGAAAGCGTGTTACATTGTGATAGCTTGAGGAAAATGTTGTGTTGTATTAAATGTAACACGCTTTCATTTATAAATGGGGACTATGATAAAGAGGGGGGACGAGATTGAATAATTATTATATGGTGAAAAGATTAAGTGTTAAAATTAAATAAATTTGTACAATATGGAATTATTTTGTCCTAGACGAAGACGCTTATTTGTCGTTAGGTAAAGGTTACAATCAAGTTACAAAGTGTTATATTTCTTTTTAGAGTTAATTTATTTTTAACTTTTTAGTTCATTTTATAAACAAATAATAAAAGCTTGTTTTTAAAAAGGTTTTTTTTTCTTTAATTTTATTTTTTAATAGATAGATTCATTTCAAGACGAAGTTTTTAATACCTGTATTGTACCCGTACAAAACAGTACGGGTCGCTAGTATATGAATATAATAACAATCTATACGAGTATCAATTTAATTATTGTATTGCAAAAACAGAAATAGTTTATGAAAAAAAAGGTCGAATTAAAAAGTCGTAGGCACATTTTTAGTTACTGAGTGAATATCTGAGCGTTTCAACCGCCTAGTTTTGACAAAGCAGCACATTCTAACGAATAGAAACTTCGGCAAAAATGATGCCACCAAAATTAGGCGGTTAAAACGCTCAGATATTCACCCTACTATGTCCGATACATTTCATCAGCAGGATATAGTCATTTTGATGGGAGACCTGAATGCTAAAGTCGGTAGCAACAACAAAGACTGCGAAAACCACCTAGGCAGACACGGACTCGGGACGCGCAACGATAACGGAGAACGGTTTACGGAGTTATGCCAGAACAACAACCTTGTCATCGGAGGTACTCTTTTTCCGCATAAAGACATCCACAAGTATTCATGGACATCACCCGATGGCGTTACCCGGAACCAGATAGATCATCTTGCCATCAGCGCTAGATGGCGCACCTCACTACTGGACGTTCGAAACAGACGAGGCGCCGACATTGACAGCGATCATGCATTGATGGTTGCTGCACTGCGCCTCAAAGTAGCGTCCACGTATCAGGCTGCGAACTCTACCAAGGCCGGGCGCAGATACGATGTGGCAAAATTACAGGGACCGGATACTTGCAAGAAATTTGCCCTGGAGCTCCAGAACCGCTTCTCTGGGCTACCGTTAGGCGCAGACACAACCATTGAGGATGAGTGGAACCGCATAAAAATGGTTTACCAAGAAACCAGCTCATCTGTACTAGGGCACCCTTCTAAGAGTCGCGAAGAATGGATATCACAGTCTATCTGGGATCTCATTGACGCAAGGAAAGTGATTCACCTTCAAATGCTTAAAACATCGAGCGATCTTGACCTAGCCAACCTTAGAGACCAGTACAAGCAAATACGCAGACGCATCTATCGCAGTGCAAGAAGAGACAGGCGCATTTATAGCGATACCTTAGCTGAACGTGCACAGGCAGCGGCCAACACTGGGAATCTGAGAGAACTGTACAGAGCAACAAAGACCTTAGCTGGAAAGAGTCAGTATAAGAAAAGACCACTCCGTGACAAAGAAGGTAGACTCATAGTAACATCAGAAGGGCAGCTAAATCGTTGGCGTGAGCATTTTGAGGAAGTTTTCCGCATATCAGCCCCAGCTGCATCTGACAGTCAACGAAGCACCGTCGCACCTCAGCTGCTGGATATAGACCTTTCTCCACCATCTCGAGGTGAAGTCGAAAGCGCCATTCTTTCTCTCAAGAACAATAAAGCCCCCGGGATCGACCTGATTACGGCAGAGATGCTTAAAGCAGATTTACAGACCGCTGTCGAGTCCCTGACACCACTTTTAGAGAAAGTTTGGTATGCTGAAGATCTTCCTGATGACTGGAACAAAGGCCTTTTAATAACTGTTCCGAAAAAAGGTGACCTCACTCAGTGCGAAAATTGGAGAGGAATCACTCTGCTCTCAGTACCGTCCAAAGTTCTGTGCAAAGTATTACTGGACAGAATGAAGAAAGCAATTGATTCCCTGCTTCGGAGAGAACAAGCGGGATTTCGCCCAAATCGATCATGCACGGACCAGATTAACACGCTACGGATCATTCTAGAAGAAGCATCAGAATGGCAACGAGAAACATATTTAACGTTCGTCGACTTCGAAAAAGCTTTTGATACGGTACGTTGGTCCAGTATCTGGTCCAGGCTGGACGAACTGGGTGTTCCACCTAAATTAAGAAGTCTCCTGCAAGCCATCTACAAGAAGTACACTTGTAAAGTTGCACATGATGGATTGATCTCCGAAGACATAGCAGTTCTCGCTGGTGTCAGACAAGGCTGTCTTCTATCGCCGTTGCTGTTTCTTATCGTCTTGGATGGTATCATGCACAGAGTCAACGATGGCAAGCGACGTGGGATAGAGTGGGGATTGACAGGGCACCTGGACGATCTAGACTACGCCGATGACATCTGTCTGCTTAGCCACAGACATATCGACATGCAGTCCAAGCTCGATGACCTGCAGCAAGAAGCGGCTACCGACGGTCTGAAAATTAACTCGCGGAAGACCCAAGAAATGCGGACGGAGGGTAAAAACTCGCTGACTCTGCATTTAGGTGCAGTCCCCATCGAGCGGGTCCAGAAATTCACCTACCTGGGTAGTGTGGTGTCAGAATCTGGAGGGACTGAAGACGACATCTCTTCAAGGATAGCCAAGGCTAGAGCGACTTTCGCGCAACTCCGCCCCATATGGCAGTCTAGGAAACTGACGAGAGGAGTAAAATTAAAAATCTTCCGATCCAATGTTAAGACCGTGTTGCTGTATGGGAGCGAGACGTGGAGAGTAACGAAAGACATCACGCAGCGAATCCAAGTCTTCGTCAATCGATGCTTACGACAGATTCTTGGTATATTCTGGCCCGAAAAAATCACAAATGAACACCTCCTAGAACTCTGTCACGAAACCCCGATCGGACATCAGATCACGCGCCGCAAGTGGACTTGGATAGGCCACACCCTCAGAAGAGACCCAGACCACATACCAAGGCAAGCCTTAGAATGGACCCCACAAGGCAAAAGGAGACGTGGACGGCCAAAGCAATCCTGGCGGCGCTCGGTGGCATCCGAGATAAAGACGATCGGGCTGTCATGGCCTGAGGTGAAGCTCGCAGCTCGAGATAGATCGCGATGGCGACGCACTGTGGACGCCCTCTGCCCCACCTAGGGGACTTAGGACTTTAAGTCAAGTAAGTCATGTCCGATACATTTAGGAATGTCTCTATTACTAAGTACCGAATCCATCGAAGTACTTCAAGAATTGTAATTAAAACTCACTTGAATTATGTTTTAAATAATAATTATAGATAATAGTTTTAACCTTACCACTTCATGTACTCTCATTATTCATTAATAAATTGAAATGTGGTATAGTTCGAGAAATATAAATTTAATGTTTATTTTTACTATAATGTAGGTAGAAAGTTACCAATTTATATCTCACGAACTATACATTTCTATGATAACTATGCAAAGTTCATGGTATCGCTAAACAAAACTCAGCAACAAAGAAACAACTACTTTGAGTTTGGACTGGAGAAACTAATGGAAACTTCTTTATTAACTTGAAAACAAAGTTCGTCACACGATCGACACATTAAATTACTTGATTGCTGTTTCGATACTTATTTTGAGTCGATATTAAAGCCTCAAACCTTAATCCTTGGGACATAACAAAAAGGGATTATACCATTCGTCAGCAATGAAAAAATGTTATTTGTTTTACAAGAACGCAAATATATTTTTCTCAAACATGCAATAAAATGTTGTAGTTACGTGCCTAAAAAGCGGCTGGGAAGTACCTAGTTGGCCGGCAAGTGCCTCTTTTTTTAATTTTCATTTGACATAGGGTTGTGACCTGGCATCTTGGCTTTTAGCCATTAATTATCTGTAAGTAAGATTAGTATAAAAAAATGATTGGCTAATTTTTGCAGTAATAATTAGGTATTTAAATTACACAATGTAAAATATTTACAATAACTACTCAAAATAATATTTCAAAAGCAATATTATTATAAGCTTACCGGTATAAAATAGCAGTCCATTAGGCTGCCTCGTCTTGAAGTAAAGCGAGATAGTATCCTGTGTGCTGACTATGGGCTCGCCGCCCGTCTGTGTGAGGTCGTACGAGAGGAACTCAGCGCCTCGGAACGTTGCTTCTGAGGGCGCTTTGTCTGAAACAAAAGGACAGGTAAGGACGTTGCACAAACACTAGGGTGCTAGAAGATTATAGGGACAAAAACATCCTTAAATACCTAGGTCAAAATTCTTTTCGTTATCTTATTTTGTGTCCCTAAAAAACGTAACGCAGTGGTGATTTTTGTATGAGATGATGTTTTGTTTTCAATTTCTAAAATATGAATTAAAATCTAGCGTGAAAAAGAAATACAAGTGCACCGGATTTTTTTATATATTGAGACGAAACAGCAACTAAAAGCGTGACACAAGACACAAGACAGTGGTATGAAACAAGACAATGAACAGAAATTTGACCCACCTACTAAAAATCTGAGGGTTGTATCGATAAATTTGGTAATGTAAGATAAGATAAGATGTGTTTATTGTCAGATTTGTGTACATTTATATGTTACGGAAATGAAGTCCAACAGTTTGCCCATTTCGGACGTACAATAATAAACTTAAAACTAGTCAAACTTATTAAAACAATATTAGCAATAGTATTTCAAATAATTTCAACCATTTCTGTACATATTTAAGATATTTAAACTATGTAAGCATTTTGTTACTAACCACAACCCTTAACTAAAAATAGATACATTTTGAGTTAATATTGTTTTGATTTAGGTGTGCGCTAGGTAATAGGTGCATGTCAAAGTTAATATGTTATTTGCATACCTATGCGTTGTTAGAATAATTGTCAGCGGAATAAGTTCAATCTTCACTTGAAAATATTTTCTGGTATTACATTTACTTATCTTCAATATGGTTTCAAAATAGTAGCTCACACAATGAAAACCAAAAATTCAATGACGGTAAAAAAACTAATTTAAAACTTTGAGTTAACGTATTCAAGACATAAATTATACAGTGATTAAGGAGTCGTGATCACCCCTGTGAATAACGTATTGATATGGTGTTTCTAAACAATGTTTCCCATGGGACCTATATAAACAATAGTAGATTATATGCCAAGGCCGTTTAAGTGGGAAATGTCTCGGATGACGTGTAATTGTAGGCCGAGGCGGAGAGCAAAGGTCTCCATTGTCAACAGAGATCGGACAAATGTGCGTCATTGTTCGCAATAATATGGGCATGGCACCTTGATTGAATGAATAATTAAACGAATAATTTCTTGAAATTTGATTTCGAAGCTTTGAGGGGTCGATTCACAAAGGTTTTCGTAGTTATCGGTGTCAAATAGATAATTTTCTGAAAATGATTATATGAATAATTATTCAATCAACTTTGGAGTCATGTCCATATTATTGCGAACAATGACGCACATTTGTCCGATCTCTGATTATCAAGCACTGAACCCAGAACATGTCGCCCGTAGTGACTAACGTTTAATTATAGTTATAATATTGTGTTACGAAAGTTTAAATTCAACTAAATATCTGTCAAAAGGTCACTACTATTTGTATGTAGTACATACTTTATATATGCACCATATCCTTTAGTTAAGTTTTCCTACACGTTTATTCCCCGGGTACACAACCTCATTTCAAAAACAGGAAAACTTGCTCTCAATTATTTCCAAGGCTTTTGCGCATTCTGTACACAAACGTTCAGTAGCTTTATCATGAGTTGGCATATAAGATTTGCGTTAGTGTGTATATAGGGGAAGTTCGGGCATAGTGGACACCTTTACCTTTGAATGGGCATAACACAGACAGCCTCTGTAGCCTAGTTGGTAGTGACCCTGCCTACGAAGCTGGAGGTTCCGGGTTCGAATCCCTGCGAGGGCATTCTTTGTGCATTTATTTACCGCAAATGTTTGTTCCTTGGTCGTGGCTGTCTAAGTATCTATATGTATCTATCTATTATATATATCGTCGCCTGGTACCCACATCACAAGCCTTAATTGAGCTTACCGTGGGACAAGGTTGATTTGTGTAAGATGTCCCAAGATATTTATTTATTTATAACAAAAAAGTTTTACATGAATGAAGAGAAATAGTCCATTACGATACATGAAGCTTCGCGAGTGGTGAAAAATGAAAGCACGACCGAAGGGAGTCTAAATAAACGAATCGTGTCTAGTAATTTATTTTGGCTGGCTCATTTCTAGGCCATAGAATATGCATAACTATTCAGCGTGGGTATGTAGGCAGCCTAGGGTACAGATCTGGGGGACTTGCGTTAGGTAGGTAATCGTTTTTAAGTTTTGTTTTCTTAAGTGTTGTTATTCTTAATTTACCAATAATAAAATTGCTTCCGTTGATATTACTTTAAAATTTAAATTATTTTAGGGTGAAGACGATCGCAATAATGTGTCCACTATGATGACGCTGATTTTGTCAAATAATGGTCAGTGACACTTCAATCCCTTAGTCGACTCTTACGACACCCGAAGGAGGAGTTGGGGTGGTGACAAATGTATTCTTACTGCCGTCACCACACGGCTTCGCGCCGCTTGCCCAGCGTGGTGATTATGGGTATTTACCTCCTAATGCGTCTATACGCATAGTTAATAGGAGAGGCTTACGTCCAGCAGTGGACTATCATAGGCTGATGATGATGATGACGAGGGTGAAGACATGTAGAATATTAGCATGCGTAAGCATTTTGTCTTTTGAAATAAGCCGTTTAGTTTGAGACGCGTAAGTATGCGTACGCGCGCAGAAAGCTGTAGCCCTACCATGAGATGCCGCCACTTTTTTTTTATGTTGGCACAACAAAGTGGCTCCACTCCACCTGATCGTAAGTGAAAAGTAGAGCCCAAATCGTTATTAACGCGCGTTTACTCTCTATCCATCCCGCTCAGCAGTGTTATTCACTAAGGAAACCGCCTTACTAACAGCGCTGTGTCAGCGCTGCGGCAGCGTCGAGCCTAAAAATGGTATTCACTAATGTACTTTAAACGACACTAGCGTGGCGACGAATGCGGCGTGAGCTGGAACTACACTGCGTCGAGAGTTACCGCCTACAGTTCGACGAGCTGTTCTACGTTAGTGAATACCATTTTTCGCAGCGCTGCGCTCTATGTCGAAGTGAAGGCTGTCTCGTCGTCAAGCTCCTCGACGAACGCAGCGTCGAATGTGTGAATAAGAGAATAGCATAGGAGCGCGATCGAGCCGGATAGAAAGTAAACGCGAGTTAATAACGTAGCACAATCTCCTACCAGCTACTGGTCACGTTGTGCGTACTTTACGTATCGTATCGAGTAAACATCATCATCATCATCAGCCTATGATAGTAGCTGAACGTAGCCCTATCCTATTAACTATGCATATAAACGCATTAGGAGGAAAATACCCATAACCGCCACGCTGGGCAAGCGGTGGCGATCGCAGTAATGTGTCCACTATGATGACGCTGCGCATCATCAATATTTTATCAAATAATGGTGACACTTCAATCCCTTAGTCGACTCTCACGACACCCGCAGAAGGAGTTGGGGTGGTGATAAATGTATTATTATTGCCGTCACCACACGGCTGAGTAAACGTTACTTGCCAACTCGTGCTAAGCACCCACAAGTACCTTTATGCAATGCAAATGCTATACCAGGAATGGCTAGCAGCTACTTTAAAAAGAAATAGCGTTTTCTTTGCCATAAATACCGACTATCCCGGCAACAACCGGTAACATCTACGTTTTTCACTTTGCACACATCATCAGCCTATCTTCGTCCAATGTTGGACATGGGCCCCTCCTATGCGTATGGACACATTAGGAGCTTAAGGGTGCGGCTCCACTGACGCGGAGCGGAGCGGAGCTGTGGGAGCTCGGCCAATGAGACCGCATCACAGTGTTTCGAATTCGAATTTGAAGAATGTAATAGGTCACATTTTGCACAGGTCCGCCCCGCGTCAGTAGTGCCGAACGCAAATGCTCACAATCAGGATAATGGGCAAGTGGATTAGCGATCGCAGAGTGTCCACACTGTCCACTATGAGGACGCTGGTAACGGCAGTAAAGATAGCTTTGCAACTACGCCAACTCTTCGTTTGAATGTCGACTAAAAAATCGAAAAGTCAATGCATCATCATAGTAGACGCAATCCTGCGATCGCCAATCCGCTAGCACAGTGCCACCCTGTGCTAGCGGATTGCTATTATGGCTGTTTACCTCCTAACAACTACACGCATAGTTGATAGGAGAAGCCTATGTCTAAATAAAAAAAAAATCAAAAATCTTTTATTGTTTATAATCCAGTGTGAAACTTACAATTGCCAATGTCTCCCTGTAAGTTATTTAGAAAATAACTTGTGCTAGGAGGCACCGCTCTTCCATTACTACAATTTATTACTTAATAGGCTACTTGACTCATATCAAATTTAGTGCAAAAAATTCTTATTTTCTGTAGTATTTATTGAAAAGATCAATATTTTTCGATTACGGTGTATTAAAAGTGTTTGATGGGTACATATTTTTCATTGAAAAATTTGTTTTATTTTTGTACTCTGAAAACGGTGTCGGCCATGATGTGACGTCATAGGATCTTAAACTAACTTCATGTCGAATCTTATACGAGTGAAATTCGCTATGGACATATAGGCATGTAGCTTTGCTGTGACATTGACATAACATAAGTGACATGGCAAATGTTTGTTTTCGGTTTGAGTGACGTCACACCACAGATAATCTAAGCATTAACATGGCTAGTATCGTTTTCGCGCGGTTACGAAAGTTTAAATTTTAAGTTATAATTTTGCGGTTTTCTAGGTCGAGAAAAAATATATTTATATTTTTTTTCCGTTAATCAGATTGATTAATAATATACGACAAACTTTAAAAATGGGTCAAGTAGCCTATTATAAATAGTAATATAGGTACATGCTTAAGACTGTATTTTTTTAATGTTAATGATGTATGTGCGTAAGTGTGTGTGTGTGTGTCTAACAGTCAACTGATTGTGAGATTGACTTATGATGTGTGTGTGTATGTTGGTGTGTGTGTGTGTGTGTGCAGCCGCAAACTAATTGTAAGAATGCTTGACACTCTTCAAGTACTAAAACACTAACCCCCTTATTCATAAACGTCTCATAACTTAACAAGCCTTTAAGTATTGCTTGTCTCTTTCATTCTTATAGACACATTGATAAGACTGCAGAGGACAAACGATATTTAGCAACTTGTTAAGTTACGAGACGAGGTTTATCCCCCGCCTGCATTTACTTCATTATAAAACTATTTCAAATTCTCCCGTATGCACTCGTTGCTTTAATCACAGCCGGGGTGTTGTTACAAACGGAGAAGGGAAGATTTAGCTGTTAGAACGTATTTTTAGGGTAGACCCAACCTAAAAATTAACAGAAGGCTATACTAGGTAACGATCATGCATTGGTTAGCCAAATTTGATAGAGTATGTCATAAAAATAGTAGTGACCCAATTCTGTCCATGAAAAATTGTTTTTCTTTGAAAGGAGTTCTTACAACATTTTTTCCCTTCCTAAGTTTTGTCTCGTCAGAATACAAAATTTAAATTTTGTGCCACTAAACGGATCAGGATGCTTAGCCAAGTTGCCGATTGGCTAACGCTTAGTAGCGTATCGTAGTTTTCGCTCTCTGTCATTCTTTCATATTAGTGCGACAAAGACAGCGATTGGCAACTTGTCTAAGCACCCTGGACGAGCTGCTTGCAGTCTCAATGACTGGTTACATATTAAGGTCTCTGCCCACTAGACCGTAGCATACCATGACCGTAGCATGAACGTATCAGACAAAAAAATATTCTTTGTATGGAAAAGTATGAGACTATGCCCACTAGGACGTTCCGTCGCCGGCCAACACCGTCGCGTGCCATGCACGGACCGGCAGGAATTGTCGGCGAGAATATTTTGCCGGCCCCGACACGCTACGTGCATGGCACGCAACGTTGCCGGTACGGTGTGCGCAGGCGGCGAAACGGTGAGCATACGGGTTCCATGTACATTGTTGTATTGTATTTACCAATTCATATTATCCAAAACTCTCCAAATTTTTCACTTTTGATAGTGAGTAATAATTTTTTTATGGCGAAACAACGCAAACAATATAATCAGCATCGCTATTTTCTGAAAAAAAAAACTTACTTAATTGATTGTAAACCGCAAACCGAAGATTTTCATCGAGATCGAAAAATATTACTTCGTTTTTTACAAACAAAATAATTAAAAGAAATATCAATTTTGAAACAGTCGTGTAACTCAACGAATTTATCCAGGTATATTGCACAATTTGTTTCTTTTTTTACATGGTAAGAACCATGCTTTTGATGTGGCTTTCTAAAATAAATTTTATTGGTTTTAGATTTTTATTACAATATGTACCAACACAAAATCGATATATCTTTTTTTTCGATTTTTTTTTTCAGTTTGTTATTTAAAATTAATTATTGTTCCAAAACTATTAGAAGATAAAAAATAATCAAACAAAACCAGTACTTGACGGAGTCACATTGACAATCATGACAAGAACATAATGTACTCTCATAAATCTATAGACAATATTATATTTACCAATGCCAAGAAGTTTTAATTTAATATCGTAGATTACATTTATCAGTATCTAGGTTACCTATACAGATAAGTGTAATTTAATACTTTAATAATATTTATTAATGATAAATAAACACATTCCGCCATATAAATGTATAAGTAGCATAACTGACGATTCGAAAGTGTTTGTTGCTAAGCCTACTCAATATTTTTTTTTTTTACTTTGACTTGACTCAGTAACAACTCCAGTACTTCAATGGATTTCGATCGCAGTTTACGATGTCTGCTCAGAAAAATTGGTGTAGAAATAAACTCCTAGGAAAATACCAGCAGAGCGATAGTAGTCTAAAGGGCGCGAAAACAATTTGAAACTGATAAAACTGTGACAATGGAACGATAACGACGGATATGAATCGCTCATACTACGGGGATGATACGTAGTTGCGACACGGATGATACGTGGTTGCTACGCGGATGCAACGGTCAATAAACGGGCTTAGCACGGATATGAAACGATGTACACACGTTATAGTGGGCATAGTAGTCCGTGTCGTCTCACATTCCGTGTCTGATACGTTCATGCTACGGTCATGGTATGCTACGGTCTAGTGGGCAGAGACCTTTACTCAAAACCGGGACGATTGGAACCTAAGAGGGGCATTGCTTAGCAGTGGGACACTATGTAATGGGGGAGACCTATCCAAAAAGTTTGCAATCCTAAAGATCAAAAATACAAAAATATGTTTGAACGATAATTTACTCAGAGGTAAAAGGATAGTACTTAATCCTATATTTTAATAAGACCTCGCAAATAATCGGAAAAAATGAACAATACTTGTACATTTTTGGTATCAAAAAATCACGACATATTATTCAACTTAGTATCACAGTGATTAGTATTTTTAATAGCTATGTAGGTATTTTTGCACGTATGTTTGTTAGTTATAAGTCATGAGTTTCGAAGATTTTTTAGCCTGTAATTAAACGATATCGTTACATATTATGTTCCCTCCCTATTTAACTTATACAGTGTGATAACATCATACAGGCTTTTATTGAAACCGAGGATTGAAATGCGAATTTTCAGTCAAACCGTAAGCATTTAATTTTGATTAAAAATTAAAATTTTAAGCGTAATTAATTTTCTAAGAAAAGTTCAGTGACAAACAATGTACTTCAAAATGAATCGTTAATTAGCGATTGACAATTCGCAGCTACTTGCAGCGTTTGACAACGAAACCGGACACGCGTTACATTGATCATCATCATCATCATCATTATACATCATCAGCCTATAATAGTCCACTGCAGGACGTAGGCCTCTCCTATTAACTATGCGTAGAGACACATTAGGAGGTAAATGCCCACAATCGCCACGCTGGGCACGCGGATTTTCGATCGCAGTAATGTGTCCACTATGATGGCGCTGCTGCCCATCATCAATCTTTTATCAAATAATGGTCAGTGACACTTCGTTACATTGATCGTTCGAAGGAAATAAAATTAATCGTACAGTTAATTTAAATATTTATCAACTCTACTTGAAAATAATTGCCAGTAATGTTTATTATTACCCATTTTCACGGTATATACATCGTTTTGTTCAATGTTCATATTGAAAAACGACCCACGCTCGCAAAGCAATGAGAATTTGTCTAGACACCTGGGGCCTGATTAATAGACGAACTTCCGCGTTCCACCGTTTTAATATTGCAGCCAATTTCAGACTTCGGCGGGTGCAATAAGCCTAGGTCTACCCTTGTGGAAGTAGGCTTATACCTAACTTTGTAGACTGAATTAAGTAAGCTTTTCTTTAATCATCATCATCGTCATAACAGCCGAAAGATGTCCACTGCTAAATATGGGCCACCCCAAAGATTGCCACAATTGCCCTTTGGGTGACTTTGAGCCTTCTTATGAAGCCCATTGTGAGCGACCACGTTTTGTTTAATACAAAGGTATTTTATACATGTTTTTTACAATGATCGGTTCTGCGGCACCCGCATCGCAGTG
>JALPQI010004296.1:0-82906 GCA_025490895.1 Thaumatotibia leucotreta
GTTGTAATAAATACTCTTAGTGCTCTTAGTACCCAGTTAACTAAAGTTTATTCAAACATTTTACTACCTAATAGATATATTAGTATTCTGTTTTGGTGTGGTAGTTATGGTATAATATATATTCCTTAGTAAATTGAAATGTTTATGGTTTAAGAATTTATTTTTATAGTTCAATACATTGCTTTTTTATTTGCAGGAGACCTCATAAACGCAATGCCATTACCTGGCTCCTGTATCTGTCTACGGCCGCGTAGGCCTTTGTTGATGTGAACACGAGCCCTTTTGTAGAAAGTGTTCTATGTGCGTCGACGCAAAGCTTCCAGTTTTGGGAGCGAGCACGCACGCGATGACTGGCTTCATGAATATTTAGATGAGCAGTGCTTCATTAGCGCAGTCACTTGTTCGTCGAAGGAAGCGGGCGTGGCGGGATTGTGTTCTCCCTGTAAGCCTGTGCGGCGTCGGGGCACCTCCAGTGCACCTCGGGTTCATTCAACCAAATATGATTTATTTATATCCTCATAATCTTTATTATTCATTCATATTTTTCAATTTAATTCTTAACATGTAAATGGCTTATCAATTGTATTTAATTAACAGTCATAGATTCAGATCATGCTTATTGCGACGAATTTAATATAGAACCGGATAATTATTTACAATCAGAGAATATAGATATTGGATTTATCTTGTGGCTTTTCATATATATTAAGTGGCACTTTTTACGAAATTTTTAAAATCAGAATTGAGCCACAAATTATTTTCGTAGGTAATTAAATGAATAAGGTAGGTATACCGTGTAATTCGGAATGTCAGAAAACGTCATTCCTAAAATTAAAGGAATCTAACGCTTGCATAATATTCAGGATTAACCCAATACAAAATAATACGCACTTATATATCTACTCCATCTGAATCTGTCGTAGTCCGTCAACACTACCCTAAATTTGGCAGAATTTAAAAAAATTGTTCGTTCTAGCCTCCTCGCCGCTGTGTAGAGCAAAAAATTCTGTCTTTAAAAAAAATACAAAAAGTGGATCAAAAAGTATGTACTTATATAAAGATACACTGCCAAGTTAAGGGTTAAAAACTTAAGGTATCACAATCTCTCAAGACACCGTTGAACTATGTGCTAGTATAGAAATCGTCAGTAGAATCTAAAAAACTTATAAGTATAGACGTTAGCTATTGTTGAAGGGTCCTGTGAACTTTCACCTTATTAATATTCAACGATTCCGCTGTTACCTATTTAACCTCTCGCGAATCAACGTCATTGTTCTGACACCGAAATGAAAGTTCTTTATATGCATATTACTTCTTCGATTCGACAGATTATCACGTAAACATAATGGGTATGTAGGCACGATAGTATAGCACCGAAGTTACATGCAAGTGTTTTGTACAATTGGTGTGCACATATTGTGTTATAATTAGATGATTAATATATGATATTCCAAATCACAAGTTTAAAAAAATGTGGTGAATGGTGCACAGGACAAACAACTTTTGCGACATACATAGTAGGTACATATTTATATATTTATTGTATACAGCAAATATGCAATGCCTTTTTACACCTTCGTAGCACGAAATTGTTAGAAGTTAGGTACTTTTTGTTGGATAAAACTAGACAAATAGGTGGTTGTACTAAGATTTACTATGTTTCCGAGTGAGCACTGAAGTATATACTTATATATGTACCTACACTGGAAAAAATTCTAAGTTGGATTTATCAGATCTTGCGTAATTCTAACCAGAAATTAAGGTTAACTGGGTCCTATCACAATTTTTTTTTTTGATTTTACCAAACTTTTTATGTTGGCATTCTACTAAATTAATTTGGTTGATTACACCAGTTTTTTGTTGATTTCACCAGTTGTTGGGTATAATGTACAATGTTCTTTGTTGATTTAACCAGAACTCTGGTATCGACTTCAACCTTTTTAGTTTTGTAAATTTGATAGCAAGGATTTGTTACATATATCAAAGTTTCCTCGTAATATAGCCAACCTAAGTCACTTTGGTAAGTATTTTTTTCAGTGTATATCTAATAACAACAACATATATTTTGGGAATAGTAAAAATACTCAAAGGCCGTCGCGTCCATGTTGAATTTTGTATTATTGTAGTTTTATCAATCATCATACTTGCTTTCTAAGTGCGCTATATTGCTTGCATTCGTCGCGGGAGTTATAGAAAAGTGAAATTCCCTAGGGAGTTACAGAAATGTTACTACGTTAGCTTGTGTGATGAAAAACATTGTATGCATTACGGTCTATAAGCGTACCTAGGTATATGATATTGATATATCGAGTCATTAAACGCTCTAACTGATTTGTTAGTAATACCGTACTTACCTCCCTAGATGGACAATGTATTATTTTAATTCTTCGTGTTAAAATTATAATAGAGAATAAACTCAACCTCTCCTTATAGCACGCATGATATTTGCGTGCAGTGCAAGAAACTAATTATGTATTTCGTTAACACTTACAAAATTCGTTCTCAAATGAGCGAAGCAAGGCGCGTGCGCTGTTGAACATGATGAGTTCTTGACGTTGGCTTATTACAATTGTGAAAGTAAGATATTTAAGCGGTTGAGCTCTGTACAGTTGACAGGGACAAGGCGCTGGGACGGCCGGCGTGGGCGCGCGGCTCCCGTACCGCCCCGACAATACGCTGCGCCCGCGCCGCGCCGCCGCCGCGAAAACTACAAACCCATTGTGCTGTACCATACCGGACTATCTGAGCCTTCATTAAAACTTGACTTACCTACTCCATGCAAAGTATTAAAATTAACTAGTTTTCGTTGTAGTAACTTCTAAAGCAAAAATTATGTCGTGCACTATTACAAATGTTTCACACACAAATTCACGAAAATTTCAACAATGAACCGGTAGCGATACTTGATTTTGACTAAGGGAGTCCCATAGCCCCGGGCATTCAACAGTCGTACGAAAAACCATAACGAGAAATAAAAGAATGAGGATGTTCATCAGACACAAGATCATAAAACGAGCCCTAAAATGTTAAACGACTGCTCAAAATTGGTGGTAAGAAGAAATTACAAAATAAAAGGACGAGATTACGGTACTTTGAATGAATTTTCGAGAGAGTCCGTCTTAACCTATATTTCACTTTATGGGTGAACGATTTTTACAACCTACTGCCGGACAATCCAAATGGCGACGACTCTGTAGAAAGTTTCCGAAATGGTTACGTTAAAGCCATAACCTTACTAGGTACCTACCATTATTTTATACTGAAATAATCGTCACATATACTAATACTAGCTCATATGTCGGGATACGTACAAAGTTAAACTATGAACAGTCAGCTGTAGAGAAAAGTAGACCCCCTTGCATACAAATTTGTATGAAAGGGGGTCTACTTTTCTCTGCAGCTGACTGTACATACTAGGTACTACGAATACAATTTAGGTAAGCAACTCTCTTCAGCAACAAAACTTGGTTTCGTTAACATTTATGGACTTAATCTTCACGTTTCATGTTTTGTCGTGGTAAAAGTATTTACGCACGCTTGTCACACAGCTAGTTGAAGTAAAGTGGATTTCAGAAGTACCTATGTAACAAATCGGAGATGGTCGTTGACAAAAGCGACCGACGACGCAAGCGAGGCAGCGTGGCTCGGCGGGCGTGAGCGGAGCGCGTCCTCTGTCGCGGGCCGTATGACAACGCCCGCGATGACTGATTGTGTCCGTCCGTCGCTCCGCACTCGTTCTCTTTGTGCTCTCAAATAATCCGCCGCGTCGTGATCTGGAGTCTAACGGTGCAGGTCCGCCAGCCTATTGAGCTCACTCACAGTAATAGGTACAATTTTTCAAGCTTTCACATAAGTCTCTACTAATACCTGCTAGGTTAAGTCAAATATCCATGATGTGACATATTGTGTTTGTCTGAGTAAATAAGCTTGATAATATAACTAATTACAGAACGCTTACGAAATTAAGACCCGCATTTGTATGAATTGGTACTTAGGCAGCCTGCTGCTGGTCTCGGTATTAATGTATTAGCCATTACATTACAACCTGTTCATAGTCGGTAAGGTAATATTACATTGTGCATCTAGGGAGGTAAGTGCGGTATTACTAACGAGAGTGTTAGATTAGGCTTTTAATGACTCGAGTTAGTATTCCGCCTACCGACCGTGATGCATACAATGTTTTTCGTCACACTTGCCGACAAAAAATAAGTTTTAAGACAAAATATTATTAAATGACGCGCTGACATTTATATTACTCCCTAGGGATTTTTTTTCTCTTACTCCTGCTACGCATGCAAGCAATGGCGTGCTTAGACAGCAAGTGTGATGAAAATCAAATTACACAGACATACCTGCTGGTGCAGAGACTAACGAAATGAATAATAAAAAATAAGTGAAAATACCTGAGACAGACAAGTATATCTAAACTATGTGGTATACATATAAAGTAAGACGTAATCGTAGAATTAAATTATCTGCCGATGAAATTGTGTAACTTGAAATTTGGTTGATTATCAAATTCACGGTTAGGTAGGTATGTAATCACTAATCATGTCATCTACCTATTCCCAAAAATAATTGGAGAATTAAATATTTTTAAGGCTAAAATCATGTCGTGAAACACGAGTTCTCACACGGAGGTTAATCCAATGTGTGTTAAAATCTCAGGTCTCACCTGCACACAACCAACCACCTGTTAACTGCAACTCCGCAATATAAAAAAGAAAAAAGCGAGCGCCAGCCAGTGCAAAAAACAAGAATCCAAGACGACACGTTTGGAAAATAAAAAAAGCTCTCGCCCACCAGATGGTCGCCTCGACGCGCCGAGAAACCCGCTTTTGAGCAGGTTGTGATTGTGACTTACCACGCATATTCATTTGCGCTTTTGAATGTGGTGAAAATTGAATTACAATGCAGATTGAATGTGTTATGATATGATATAATAATCTAGTCACTTCAGCTTTATTGTTAGTAAGTAGGTGGAGTAGGTATTCTGCTTTAAGACTTTAATCAACTTCCTATTATAAGTAAAGTCTTATGTAGGTAAATGACAAAAGCAAAACTCAGGAAAACACTTGTTCGTAGATCGTAGAACGCTTCAATAAGAACATAGGTTTTCTATACCAATATGGCAAAACTTCATATTTTATAACCCGTATCCTGTAAATGGGAGTTTTGTCTACCTGAAAAACTACTGTTGTATTAATGGCCAGTTTGCCTGCTATCACTGGTGTAACCTCGCGCTAGAAACAACCGCACGAAACAGGAAAATAAGAAACGCGATTAAGTAAGTTAGTTTTCCCACACTAGCTCGTAAAGCGTTCTTTTATCCTTTAATACGAACGGGTAAAAACACATCTCTTATTCACTTGTGAGGCAAAGTAATCTCTAATTCCTATGGCCCACTACACTACTGCCTAGTATGAGTGGACCTGTATGACAGTAGCAAACATGCGCAATCGGAGCTCACATGTTAAATTGGTCAATTCTCATTGGTGACTTTGTAAGCCATTGGCTATATTTAAGTACCAGAAGTAACTCTACGATACGCTTCGACATTAAGTTTTAAATGGTTTTTTTAAGTTAATTTATATTTGGATGAGATTTGTAATCATATTTCCTCGCGATAGTGAGGGGAAAAAAGTTGTAGGTATTTACCTTGGCGGCAAAGTTTGTTCAACTTTAATGCCTTGAGACATTCGCAATGCTCAAGATTCCAGTTTTTGAACCACTCGCTATTCTCGTGGCTCAATTTTGGAATCTTACGCTAGCTCAGGTCTCAATATTGACACGACAGTTAAACAACAACTTTGCCCCCTTATATAATAAATAACTATGAGATACCTACGAGTGATAAATGTAACGTAACTAACTCTGATGAGTGATGATCAACACCAACGTTGAAAAGCCGCAGTATACTAGTAGGTACCAAAAATACTTGTGCCTTAAAATTAAGATATAGGTAGGTGGACCTAATCGGTCACAATGAAGGAAGACTCATCATCATCAAGTGTTCACCGTCATCTCTAATAAAATTCCTATGAAACGAAATAAATTAATGAAAACAGTTCAATAAAACTGAATCCACAAATAAAATATACAAAAACTTTAAAAATTAACAACACGTGATAAATAATAGTGTGTAGTAGTACACACAAAATTCAAGATGTAATTTGTCTATTAGATTTAACTACTTACATAATATATGTGATGCGAATATAAAGGACTACGTCACTCCCGTTGAGGAAAAACGATAGAAGATCTATGCATATCATACCTACATCATCTCAATTTTTTGTTTAGTTCCAATATTTCGACAAATAGGTAAATAATACTTAAAAGTTTTACAAAAAGGAAGGCCTCCATACATATTAAATATTTCCTTTGTGAAATAAATTAAGATTTACTTAGTCCTGACTAGGTTGTACATTTTTTATTTTAACTGTATTTTTAAATTTTCAGCATTAATGCTTAAATGACATATACAACATTATCAACTTCTTTAAAAAAATCGCACTGCATTAGTAAAAAGGGCAATTATAAAAGATACAGTTCTTATTGTTGACCTTTCATAGAAAATTTTAATATTTCGCCCTCTTTCAGTGCCAAAAGTTATTATTTATGAATTATGACGTAAAATTTTGTGTTCATTAAATGCCTTTAATTATTAATTGTTTAATAAATTAAATTGGCAATCGACTCTACAATGATGCAATCAAAGCTCAACAGCCAAGAGACGACTACCTTGAATTACTTATTATATTCCTGTGCCACATATTGGTCCTAGCAATCGTTCTAAATGTTGCCTAAAGGAAAGGCATGCTCATTATGTTTGATATGGAGGCTACAGGGATTTTTTTGTCTGTGAAGATCTACTACGCGGACGAGATATTGCTAAATAAATCAAATGAGTCGTGGTCCGTTGGGTAATACCAAAACTTGATGTACCGCGACTTTATTTGATTTATAAATTAATAATGGGCGAGAAAAGTCAGCAGGGTTTTTGGCTAATGACCCCTCAGAGTGGCCTATAGATGAAGTCTACATGGAAATGCCGGATACACGTACCGGAAGGCGCAGCGAGGGTAGGCCCCCCACAAGGTGGACTGATGACCTGGTGGTGCTGGTGGAGAGCGTGGATTTGCATTGATTCAAAAATGTATTGCCAGTATAACAAAAAACGAGCAGCAGAAGAAATATCTCCTCGAGATATTTTTTCTATGTAGATCTATACAGATTTGTAGAACTATTTTTTTATATGTAGAGCCTACAGGAATTTTTACAAAAAAAAACCCTGTAGCCTTCAAATCAAACATAGGTAATGACCATGTCTTTAGGCAACATTTAAGAACGATTGCTAGGACCAATAATAAATCTGTTACATTTAATTATAATTAATTTAATAAATAAAAAAATGAAAAACTGGAATAATTGTTGTCATTGTAATTCCTATTATTCCCTATATTAAAAAAGTGTCAAATCGTCGTGACCCCTAAATATTATTAGATTTGGCTGAAAATTGGCACAGAAATACCAGAGGCTTTATGGAACAAGAACAGCCTTGGGGACAATCAACCATAGAAAAAAAATGTTTTTGAACCGCCCTTATACATATTTGTAACAACGCTTATCATAAATACTTAACGCTGCATTTCAAGTGTCGTAATTTCAATTCTAGTAATAAATCACTATAGAATTCAAATTAGAAGCAATATATTTTGGATTTCAGCGTTGTTTTGTTCATGATCATGATAAGCAACGATAAATGTTATATACTGATTGTGAGATACCTACATCTTAGTTATATTTTACTTGTACAGTCTACTGCCTCGAATATCGTAACTAGATCATATTTTTTCATTCAGGGCAACAAATCAATCTCTGTCGGTTTATTAGCTATCTGTTGCTTTTTTTTAATGTTTGATGATATTGCTCCTACCCTACAGCGTTTCGTTTAGCGGCTCGCGCAGAAATTAATTGGCCATATGTTTTCGTTACGTTATTCATTAAAACCATCTCTTCCAAAAGACAAGACCCCATATGGTGCAATATTTTTTTGACTGCAAAAACACACTGGAAATGTTAAACCGACAAAACAATGAAATAACAAGTCGCCCAAAAAAATCGGACGTTCCAACCTGTTTTAAATTTAAATAATGTGTCAAGTCATCTCATCACCTTAGTTCCTGTTCCTTTTCTTTTATCTTTTTAACTGTTTTACAAATTAGACCCCGGCGAGGCTTCACGCGGAGCGAATATATGAAGGTGTTAACTCGTACACGGGTCCCTTTTTATTATATCTATCTACAGTTGAGACATTGGTCGAATCTACTACCAATATAATATGCCTTTGATGATATTCACAATTTCATGAGTTTAATGTAAGTAATTATACAGCATACTAATTATATTTAAAATAAAAAAATATAACAATAAAAATGAATAGTAATTTCTTAGTGTTTAGGGGTTTACATAAATAAAATACGTTATGTCAACGAATGCGCTATTTTTAAATGTCGTTGAACAAAAACTTGCGACGGGCAGCTAAGATGCTAATGACTTTTGTCTAGAAACTTGGTTGTTAATGAGGCTCCCGTAGTAAGCGAGATTACTTAAAGATTGGGGGTATTAATTGCTTCAGCACTAGCCGGGAAATCGGACCGCCTTCGCAATTAGTTCCCAGCTTACTAATGCCCGTGTAACTTATGGTCGACGATAGCAGCCGTCTGGTGTCGCTCATTAATGGATAGTATCCATTACTAATACATTTCAAACAATATTTCACATTGTAATTTAACAGGTATGTACATAATTATTTAATTTTCGGTCATAACCAAATTTATCGCCAGGTTAGTTATATCTTATAAATGTAAATATAATAAAAGACTGCGATATCAACAATACGTTGGGTACAATTTAATCACAGATCTTATAACACCCCCGTAACGTTTAATCAGTAACAGCTGTCAAAGCAATTAGTTTTTTGTGAAGACTCTTAGTTTTAGCAATATTGGTCACTATAAAGGACACAGGTGGACGAAGAGATAGCTGAGTAGCAAACGATAGGGGCGCTACCTGTACCAAGCCACGTCGTGTGCGCACCTGTGCCCGCATACCCTCTTATAGCCGGTAGATTAATAAATTGTGATCACGCCATTCTGCCTACATCAAACCTCTCTATATCATACACATTGAGGCCTCCATTTACTGCAGTCAAATAAAAAAAAGCTAAAACCTGTCGTGAGCCATATAAGTGTGAATGTGATACGGCGTATGACAATTAGTTCGTTATGGCAGTCCCATAAAAAGCCCTGCGGACGCTTGTGTCATTTCTTTGCACCATTGTGACTTGTTCAAATCTTAACAATCAGTCCCTAAATCACAAACAACATTACGTATTATGATAAATACGTAACATAAGGTATGATTAATACTCCATAATGTTTCTCGCTGTATTGTTGAAGAATATCAAAACGTTGCAAACAACGTGCTGAATCAAAAATAAGATACATAAAATAATAAATGATTCCACTCCAGCGCATCAACACTTAAGTCGTTAAGGGCACGTCACAATCACAACACTCGTACTGGGCACAAGCTACTATTAAACATTTCGGTAGTTTACGTCTGGGTATCGTGACTGAATCTTGAATGATAAAGTCGTAAAAATTAGCGCCACATTATGTCTATACATAGACATACATCAATTGTTTATTGTATATTTAATTATTCCTTCATTCACTCAGTGCATTACATGTTACAAGTGTTGCACTTGCTGAAGTTTATTAGGATGAAGACGTCTTCGGCCGGGATGCGCAGTCAGCAGCTAGCCGGCGGCGGCGCGGGCCCCGGGGGGCGCGCATGCGACGGATCTTATCGCATTTATCTGCTATATTGATTGCGCCCGTGTCGAAAGCCTCGCCTGGCCAAAAGCGGCGCAAACGCAGATTGAAACCTGAATGTTCAAGATGATTGATTACAACGTAATGGATACTGACACTTGGGGACTCACAAAAAAATACCGATACGACAATGTAGTACCGATTTATGTACATACCTATCGTATCTTGGTTATTTAAGTACATTTATATTGGCACACTATCGCTCGGGCGATATATCAACGATATGTGCTCAATTTCCAATATTGTATACAAATAAAAAATAAAGTTTTGGTTCTTTCTTCGAAGCATTGTTGCAATAAAATGCATAGCATTTTTGTTTTTGCCTTTAAAATTATCCTACCACATTACCAATTACGGAAATTTCACGCTCTTACGGCCCATAACGGTGATGTAATGAGTTTTAAAGAGATTTTTGAGCCCGTGGAATTCAAAATCTCTGCAAACAGGCAGGATCTTAATCTGAAGATTGAAGATGGTCGGATATTTTACTTAACTTTTTTCGTTCCGTCTTTTCTCTTAGCGAATTTTCTTCGAAGCCTTCTTTTGACGTCGAATGTGATTTATGATCGTATTCTGAAAATCATTACATATAAGTAATACGTTTAATGTCAAGAAGAGACACTTTAAATTCATTAATCGTATGTTCGGCTGTCGGTATAAAATGGTAACATAATTAAAAAAAGTTCGCGAATTTTGATGAGGCTAATGCGTCGTCGCGGTCCAGCATGTTATTAAGAATAATAACGGGTGATAAAGCTGTAAATTGCGAGTGCGTGAGGTCGAAGCACCCGACAGTCGTGGCTCCCGGACTGAGTGTCCCCGCCAATTGATGGATATTACCTGCCGCCGAGTCGCCGAAAAAAATCGAGGCAAATGCACTTGTCAAGAGAGGTCACGATTGATCTGATCCACTTTTGTGATATTTAAGAGGTAGCATTTTAAAGTAGTTTTAATGTTAAGTATGTAACTGTAACATTCGTAATGTGAAGGTCCAAGCGTGCTTGAGTTTATTTTAGTACTCGAGCGATTTTTCTTATCAATTTAAGAATATTGTCGTGATACTCGTAGCTCCGTATTTCAAGTTGCACTCAAACAAATTCCTATGATCAAAATCTCAGTTTTGTTTCACGAAAGGATTAACGTTAGGCAAACATTAATAAAACAGGTTTCTCAAATACCTAATGAGACAATTTAACGTCTAACGGGCCTCTGAAACCTCTGAACTATAAAAGGGATCACCAGGTTAACTTACTTTTTAAAGCAAAGTTTTCATCGCCTGTATAGGCAAGTATAAATAATTCAAGTGTACATCAGTTAAGTCGCGTAATAGGTTAGGATGTAACGGCGCGTAACATCCACCTGTCGCGCGCGCGTGCAACTGCCAACGGCGTGTGCGCCGGCGTGGCCGCACTTGCTGGTCAC
Organism: Thaumatotibia leucotreta; assembly: GCA_025490895.1. NCBI lineage: Eukaryota > Metazoa > Arthropoda > Insecta > Lepidoptera > Tortricidae > Thaumatotibia > Thaumatotibia leucotreta. The sequence goes on from JALPQI010004296.1 coordinate 11,325, forward strand.
CAGCGTCACCCACCGTGGCGGCGCAGCACCTGACGCTCCACTGTGTCGCACCGTGTTTCTATGACGATGCCGCAATACTAAATATTCCAAGTGACCCTTTACGGAAACGCTGACGGCTTTACGTGGACAGCTTACGAATTGTTGAACATTTGAGTCACGAATTAGATTATGTTTATTTTAAAAATGATCATCTACGATAATATTTTGTGTAATACTCTATGGTTTGGTTTAATTAGGAAAAACAATCTAATTAATAATATACATACATATGTTTTATGTTAGAGAATGAGGAAAACCTCGGCAAACCATTAGTTAATAAAAATTCTAGTTTGTTTTTGTGCGAGTAGCAAACAGTTGTAATACTTACTTAGTCTACTTCACTATTTACACCATATATTATGTAAAATACAAATTCTGCATATAATATATGTCGATTTAACCAACACATGAATACAGCTGGGCGGCTAATTCCCAAGTAATCCATAATGTTGATAATGCCGCTTAGATGTGTTTGCGAAATCGTATGGGTTGCGTGGTGAGAAGCGTGGGTATGGTCACGTAGATAAAACAATTCTTTGCCATGCCATCACCACTCTAACTCGACTGGAAATTATGAAATATGTCGGAGCATTCGCCTTTCAGTCCTATAGCTTTAAGTGGGTACAAAACTGCGCTTGTTTATGCTCGCTTGCAGATCTACCAACTTACACTTATGGTATGTGATTGTGAATATTAGTAACCCGAAGAGCACAGTGGGGTACGAAAATATTAAGGATGTAGGTAATAACGCCGCACTGGGTGGCCGCGGCCGACCAACTAGATCGCCTACGCTTCAGCGCAGCCAAAGGTTATAAGAGAGCAATACGGAGATTTCGCAACTTACAGGTGTATTTCGGATTTGCAACTTTCATTTCTTTGCATAATAAGAGTGGATGATGCTTTGCGCATATAGACGATTTTGCTTAATTATTCGAAGGGCTTAAACCATATTTCACCAATTTAACTTCAAATGTGTGCAACCAGCAGGAACGAGAATATACTTCGGCTTAATAACTTTTTAGGATTTTTTTACATAATCTATAAGCACCCTGTATATAGAATCATAATAAAATTACATACATCAATCACTAACAATATGTCACCATAGAAGACCGCGTGAGAAAAGCTCCATCGAACTTTTGCATGAGCCAACAATTATAATACTTCGCAATTGACGAAAACTTGACTTACCCTTAGTAACATTATAGCCACTATTAAAGTTCATTGTCGCGGACAAAATATGTTAGTTAGTAATTCAGCATTTATACAGGGCACGTGCTGCGCGCACAGCGGCGCGTGCGCAGCGCCCGCGCCACGCTCCGCCGCTCCACACCCTCTACCCCTATCCTCGTGACATTACCCACCACTTTTTACAACAACGCTAACACTCATCTAACCGTCATGTGCACGACAGTTGGTGTTAGACGTAGATAACAATTGAATCAAATAATTAACATGACCATCCAATTAAACAAAGAGCGATAACCATCACTAAGCATTACTTATTTTTGAATACTTATGCTGAGGTAACGCTGCGCGCACGCATAGTGGGTTCGAAAAGTCCGTATGTAGTTGTATTTTGAAAAACAAGATCGTAAACAGTACCTAGTATTCAAAGATTAGGAATATAAATTTGTTAAAACCTGTTTATGATAATAGGTTCCACAAGATTATCTTAAAAAATGTAAGCTATTTTAATATTATCTTATATCTATTTGCGCGGCCAGTGTGAATCGTCTTATCGGCACTAACATCTAGTATATCACGTTTGGCGACTTATTTGATTTGTTTTGCATTCGAAGAAAAGTAGGTACCTATCGAAGGTTATTACTCTAGATTTACGTCAACGAGCTCCTGAAATCTCGGAAGTATCTGTATCGTCACAATCTCTGAAATGTAGAATCTTCATTAATTTAATGGGATTCCATTTAATGAAATGAAACTGCTGATGAAGCCCAGTGTGCTTACCATGAGCTGCCATTGGCAGATTAATGCGGCCCTACTTTCTTTCCCTCTCGCTCGCACTAATACGCGAGTACGAGCGAGATGATAACGACTTAACGAGATATAGTTGGCTTAACGCGAACTCCGTTCGCCAAAATTTGCGAACTTCGTAGTTCGCGGTAGGGCCACAGGTCTGCGTTAAGCTCACAGCGGCAGCTTATGGTAAGCTACAGAACGGAGATCTTCAGTATATTTCACTTAGTGTGACGATTATCTTCCAATTATGCTTAGGAAAATCCTAAATGAAAAAAGTCGTGTTGGCCGTATTTACAAACTGTAGAAAAACTATGTACAATTTTCTTAGAAAGTTATATTACCCCTGATCATATCATAGTCATAGTTAGTCCATAATGTATTTTAGTTAAGTTTCTGTGTAATTTTATTGTTATGAAATATTTACTTTCGTACATACACGCGCATAGAGTCATGTGGGGTATCTGTACGCAATTTTTAGTAAACCGCTTCTAGAATAATACACATAGTTAATTGAAAAGAAAAAAATGTTTATTCTAATGTCTTATACCTTTGTAAAGAAAAACAAAATATATGCTTTAAATTTTAACAACAATTATAGCTTTTACTTAATTATTTAATCAACGAAGGAATTGCGGGTTTTTACCCGCTTCGGTGGGAAAGTGTCCGCACGCTGTCAGCAAAGTGTACGCACGGAAACTCAATTCTGTATTGCACAAAGATCACACGTGAATGTGCCCTGCTCGTAACTAGTGCAGATTTCGTGCCACCAAGCCTTACAAATTGAACACTCAATCCAGTCTTCAGACGTATCTCCGTACTTTTCACGGCATAATGGACAGTAGTAGTCCTGTTGTGAAAATTTATTTTTCTTATTGACTATAGTTTTATCTTTCCTAGTTTCATTTTTTTTCTTTGGCTTACTTCTGGTGTTCATCTTAGGTTTTTTAATTATCTTAGATTTTTCAATTTCTTCTTGTTTTTCTTTATTCTTCTTGTTTTCCAGGATCAACTTTGGTTTTTTAGTTTTCTTAGCTTTTTCTTCAATTTTTTTCGTTTTGATTTTCCCTCTTCAATCAATTTTTTTGCTGTATCAATCTGCTCTTGTGTACAGACTTTCCGGTCAGGACATTTTCTTATACAGGGTGTTTTTTTTTCGACCGTTCAAATTCTACGTAGTGAATGTTTAGGTCATACTCACCAACTTTTACTATGGGGACAACGTCGAAATCGCGAAAAAAAAAAATCAGCTGTTTCATACAAATTGGCGGCATTACGCCGGCCGAAATGTATGAAACAGCTGATTTTTTTTTCGCGATTTCCACTTTGTCCCCATAGTAAAAGTTGGTCAGTATGACCTACACATTCACTACGTAGAATTTGAACGGTCGAAAAAAAAACACCCTGTATATTTGCGAGGTATTTTTCAGTCTAGAAGGAAAACAAAACACGACGGGGTAAGCATACCTACGCATTTTATTACTACGGACACTTACCCCCGGACACTTGCCCCATCACATCAGAATTAATACAAACGATAAAATTTCAAAGTATAACTTACCCAGACAAAATACGTTTATTCACACAAAATATATATTAGTTTATTTAGTTGCCAGTCACTTAGCTATTCAATCAAACTAATCGTAATACCTTTAATGTGCAAATCAATTTTATGAAAATTAATAACAAAACCGTGCAAAAGCATTATTGTCGCGCAAGTCTCCATAGCATTGCGCGCCAAACCTGTGACGCAGTACTGTCGCTCGACGGTCAAACGCGAACTAAACACGACAGGTCTCGACCTGCTGTCATTCGTAGTATTCGCACGAGGTTCACTGCGGACACTTTCTCGCTGCGTACGTTTACCCCACATGACTCTACATCGGATTTAATTTCTTTAAGGTTTTATTAGGGTCGGCAAGTAGACCAGGTATTAATTTATAAATTAATTTTCAAATAATCGAGAGCTAATTTACTCCTAGCTTTGAATAGAAACGTTCTTCCATAATAAGTACCTACGAATGACGTCAAAACGTTGACCGGAATCGAAAAAACGCGACTACGGACTCTTAAGCATAAACCCTCGGAATTTTATGATAACTTTCACAACTTGCTTGCCATATATATACCCGAATATTGCAGTAACAAGACGACAATCTCATAAATGCCGATAATGCAGATACGTATTTAATGATATAGATTACGTCATAAAAATCAAGATCAAAAGATCATCTTCGGAATTTGCTACATTTAGTAATATACCTTGGTCCTTTTGTTAGTTGTTATTCGTAAATTTGTTAATAAAACTTTTTGGCATGTATGCCTACATGCCAAAAAGTTTTAGTTTTATCTCTGTTCTTCATAGTTTCGATGATAGAAATTGATGAGTAGGGTAGGTATACATAATTGATGTAATTATTCTAAAGTAACTAATGTTCCGCTTTGTAAAACAGAAGAGGTAATATACTAAATTACCGTAGAATTAATATAGATTCACAGATGTTGGTAAGTAGGTATAAAGTACCAGTAGGTAATGATATAATTATAGGTACGAGTAGGTAATTTTATCCTATGGAGGGAAGAGATGTTTAGGATTAGATGTTAATGGTTGGCAGCTTGGAAATAAGGTGGTATGTGATGGCACCGGGCATCGGGCCGGGCCGGCGGCCGGCACGAGGATGCGGGCACGGCGGCGGCGGCGGCGCTCGCGCACTTGCCGTATTTTATTTATAATTACGGACTACCCGAGACCCGGACCTGTCGCGATTTCACCTGCTATTATTGCCATTTTATTCATTGTTATCGCGTTTATTACGTTACTTGTTACAGATTTTACTGTTTGCAGGTTTTAACGAATGTTCTTAATGATGAGAGTATCTCAGCACTGATTTCTCCTTATAAACACTCATATGTAACGATCATCTCAGTGAACGGCGTCTGTTTAATTGATATGATTAAGTTTTAATGTTTTTATTGATGTACATTCAAAAGGAAAGTATAAGTGTATTTGCCATTTACGGACCACTTTCTTGAATGGGTAGGTATACCATAATAAACATTCGTGATGTCTGATCGTGATTGTTTTTATTTTAGGGTTTTTTTGAGTTACAATTTGAGCTCAATCGATCTCGCCCGCAGCGACATCGAGCGCGAGCGCCTTTTTTTATTGCTATTATTGGAAGAAGTAATAGCTCAGGTGGGAGTGACCTCGGTTAGCATTTATGTGGCCGTAGATCGTCCGTTTAGTAATAAAGAGTTATTTGATTCCTAGAAAAGACATGATTTCGAACTGTACTGTACTAAACTATGTGCACCCACATGATATGGCGGGGTTAAAGATTTGCGGATAACAAATAAATAATCTATTAGCCTTATGAATTAATAAAAATCCATTTGGGGTGCAATTAACGGCCCAGATCCCGCATTTTACTATTTAAATAATATATAAGTATAATCTTGGCTATTGATTATTTTTATCTATCACATTTTTATCTATATCGTTTTAATAATTCATTAGTCGTCAGTCGTCACAGACCTCAACTCATCGTTCGTAGTTAGTTTAAGCACATCGACTAAAAACTATTGAGTTGAATGATATTACGAGGTAAATGAGTAGATCGCAAATATGATGTGATGTAACCGACCGCGGGTCGGAGGTGAGAGCCAGCGCGCCCACGCGCCGTACCGTTATCTACACTGCTTCATTTTTAAGAGGACTATTGTCTGATGCGTCACCGCGCTATAAACTTGTATTTATACCTACCTGCAGACCACCTGCAGGTTAATTGTGTACTTAATGAAAGTAATGAAATTTCTGATGGACGGTATGGATTTTACATTTTATGCAAATTAATATTATAAATATTCTTACGCTGATTTTTAGCGTAAATACCTATAGTTAACAAGATGATAAATAAATTAATTGAGAGACAATAAATTAATATTAAAGAACAATCTAACACAATCAAGTTAAGCTAGATCTGTTAACGATCAATTTACTTTTACAACAATAGGTACCTACTTCGAGTTAGTATAGGAACAGCCATAACTCCGGAACAAATATCAAGGTTATCACACAAATTGAAATTCTTACCAGGATACGAACCTAGAACCTCTAGCTTCGTTGACAAGCTATAGAAGCCATGGCATACCCAATCAATATTTTAGTTTTACCTATTGCAAGTTTATGATCTATAGGAAGTTGAAATAAATAATTATATTTCAACTTCCTCGCAGATTGTAATATATCTACAAGCCACGTATTATAAATTAGGATTACCTAGCTTCATAAATATGCAGTGCAATACCATCTTTCCTTTTTATCGAATATATTTTTGATTCCTTATTAAGTTTCAAGTAGGTATTATAATGTAATACGAACATCTAATTGAAGATCACAATATCATATTTACTTAAATTATATATTCTCACCAAATTGTGTAACGATCCTGTACATAGGTAACCTTTTACTAAATGTAAAAGTTGAAGTATTTTTTTAACATCCATCTGAAGCTATTTATTACTGAGAACACAAATTTAGAGATTTGTAGAGATAATTAAGTACCTTAACCACAGCCACCACAGGAACATAGTATGATTTCATAAAATGTCCTTACTTATGGGTCATTTGCAGTAAATGTGTAGGTATCTTTTAATTTTTATATGCGATCATGGACTGTAATACACCATTTTACTCGGCATCGTGCGTACTTTTCAGTTATGAAACAAAAAAGTATGTCTCTAATGTCACGAAAATATATATCACGTAAAATGGTGTATTACAGTCCATGATCGCATATAAAAATTAAAAGGTACACTTTTACTGCAAATGACCCTTATAGGTACATTGCATTATTTCATACCAAGGAATCTTAAATAATCGCATTCAGCGTCTGCCCTCGCCGTCGTGTTTTATTTTCTTCCTCACCCGCATAGCATTACGCGGTGACAGATCACCGTGATTATTATTCCATGCTAATGATCGTGACGGGAATTTGGACCAACTGCTCCAAGTCGATTTATGGTATGCGTAATATGCGGTCATTACAAGAAGGCTGCTGACATTTTTTTACTGTCGGCTTGTAATTACCTATGGAAAGAACTAAATCATCTACATACACCTAGTAATTATCTTAAATGTTTTTAGTTAACTAACTAGCAATAGCATTTTGCATACCATAGCGAACGTACTTGTAGCTTACGTCAGTATTTGTTACACATACAATTTACGTCAAGTCAACCCTTGTTACAATGCAGATAAAGTGCACAAATGGTCACACTCGTCCTTACCATCAATGTCCTTACGTAACATGAAGCAAGAGGTTAATTTCATCGGCGGCGTAATTTATTTTACAATGCATATGATCCAAAAGTGCGTTCTATGAAGCAATATCGCTCGGAAAGTAGTACATAGGTACTTTTGTAAGTACTACTTTCCGCATTAGTGTTTTTTTAATTTTTTAACTCGACTATCAAATTTATGTTTATATAAAGAGTATTTATATAAACATAAATTTGAGATTTTTCACTAGGATAAGGGGCATTTATAACAAAACATAAAGATCAGTACCTATATTTATAATATTCGCCGTGTAAATAAATACAACATCTTTTATTTCCATCGTGATTTCATGGAAACGCCCGAATTAATGTGTCAGTCTTAACTAGCTTCAGTGCATTGAATATTAAAGTTTATTGTGACAGTAATATGAATTCGGAAGTTTCCGTGAAAAGCCGAAAGAAAAAAGGCAAGGAAGCGCGACAGCGCACCAGTCGGTCAAATAAGCGAACCATTTATACATACAACATTTTTATTTACTGCGAAAAGCTTTTTTCTCCAGCCTCATCAAAATACTTCCAATACCGTCTAATAAATGTGTACTCGTAATCAAATCACTACTGCATTTCTTACACCATATTTGGACGGCTGAAGTTCTGAACTTATCGACCACATTTAACATTGCTAAATAACTTTACAGCCTAGAAGACAAACAAGCAGACAATTGCTATATCTTCAACTTCTATCTGCACAAGTGTAAGTTTACAAATCTTACAATACTAATATAATAAAGTAAAAAAAATTGTTTGTAGAATCGGTTGAATTGACGCGTTGAACTCTTTTCCATCGACGTCGCCGCCCGCTACGAGAGCTACGAACATGCTGCCGAACGCTGCAGTCTCTCGCAATCCCTTTCTCCACAATTTCTCTGTTTATAAATTGCAGTGAGAATATGAAAACATCGGACGTCGCGGCAATGAAGTATCAGAATCCATTTGCGCGGATCTACAAAGCTTGGCTACTATAAGCAAGGACAGATCAACAAAACGAACAGCTTATTTAACGTTAGTGGCTTCTTGATTGTTTTGAGTCGTGTTTACCTAGGCCTGTCTCGTCGCATTTTGGCTGTAGGTATCCGTCTGTCATCTCAGTGATAACGTGTTATTACAATTAGTCAGGAACGACACAGGTTAAAGATGCATTCAGACCAAAAGAGCATTCACTGTTCTATCCACCGCTCTACAAAATCAACCAATCACGTTTTGTGTAACGATCGAATTTCGTAGAGTGGGGGGTTAGAATAGCGAATGTTCGTTTGGTCTGAATGTACCTTAAAACGTTAAGACTCGATTTCACCAAACTTTTATTAGAAGAATAACGCTTACTCTTATATACTAAATATATGATGGGTCCACGGAAAAAACATGTCCAGTACTTAAACAATCAGGGCAAATTAACACCTTTTCTGTTAAAAATAAGGTGGTTTTTCCTTCTGTAATTTGAATTGACAAGACATGTTCTTTCCGTCCGATATACCTAGTGTCAACTTTCTATGAAGTTTTGACATTACTAAGCGTTATTCTTCGAACAAAAGTGTGGTGAAATCGAGCCCAAGGGATGCATTTGAGAGTGAAGTAACCAGTCTTTATTATTTACACTTCTGTGCTACTAGTGAATAATCTGTTGAGGCTCGAGTCTCCCACGCGTCGACGCGAGCATACCTCAGTCGCAGGCGCAGTATTGGCACTGGATCCCGCGATTTATCACCGCGGGCGACGCCGCGCCGTCGGGCGGGCAGCGGCGGCGGGCTGCGGGCCTCCTGCCAGCGGTCCGCCACACAATCTGCGAAGGTGATGATGATGACATTGATGACCTATGTACCTAGTTCCGTAACATAAGGGCATTGAGTCGGCCAAGAGCGAGTAAGCGATCAGCCATCGGCAATAGACAACAACAGAAGATAGTCACTCTTACTATGTGTGCATGTAGTTAATCTCCGAGCTCATAATAGCTAAGCGTCTATTTTTTATGTACGCGAGCGACTATCTTTTACCCGTGACTATCGTCGAAAGCTCGTCGTTTAGTCACCTTTGGTGGATCCAGAACCTAGCTGAAACTTATATTGCAAGAATTCTATCGCGCTTGCACTTTTGCAGCGAGCGCGATGGCTTGTTTTACGTAATGAGTAAAACCTAACGTAACCGATACTTGCCAACTCACGGCTCGCTCACGCTATTGTAGCCGTACTGCGTAGTTAGAAAATAAGTTTCTATGAGGCGGGCCTTGCGTTCAACAGATGGAACATTTTGGAATAAAAGTATATGGATGTCATGAAACTAGTACCTACTTGAACTTAAACATATACACATTTTTGTGTCTGTGTTATATTTTTGTGATTTTAATCACTAATCAGTGATCGTTTTTTTGGATTCCCTCTAGCGGGATTTCGCGTATAAAAAAAATTACGGGTGTGACTATAAAAAATTATTTAACACTATTGTATTATTACACACAAGAGCATACTTTATGAGACAGAAATATGGCAATACATATAATTAAAGTTTATTTTTCAAGTTACTATAGGAGACCCGCCGGGAGAATCCAAAAAACTGATCACTGATTATAATTGAGAATGTCGTCTACGGGAAACTAAATTATTGTGGTGTATGGTGTAACATCCGCCTATGCCGCTGTATCCGGAGCCCGGCCTTAGAAACACACGTGCCGTGACATTCGCACCTTCGCCATTGTGCGCACCAACAATATGCTTTATCAGCGCCCTATGCGCTGCTATATAATTATATACACTCAGTGTCAGATTTAAGCCAATGCTATTTATTTTATATTAAACCACCTCGTATTAGCGACATCAGATGGCAAAGATACCTCGTGAGAAGTATGGTACCTACGACAAAGAAAAATAAGAGATTATTTATGCTTGCGGCTCATTTTCTGGTCGATTCTTAGTATTCTTACCAACAAATAGATAAACGAAATAAAGTGACACTCAACGTTTTGAACTTTTGACCACTAAGCCTAGATACTATTTTCATTCTGCCATTTTCCCAACCTCTTTGGATGCAATAAAATATTTAGCACTTACAATAATTACTTACGTAATTTTAGCTGACGATTGCTCGGCATGTTTTTCAAGCAAGACTAATGGGTAGCATTTAAATTCGCTCTTTCTTTACCTGAAATCGTCTTTTGTCTACGCTTGCTAGTCGCGTTATAATGAGTTGGAGTGTACGAACACACCCACCATAATGTCAGTGTGTTCCGCCGCGGGATAAGGCCCAGGCGATATGACTAAATCCCGGAAGGTGCATAAATATTGATTAGCTGTAAGCAGCGCGTCGGTATTGTGTCTAAACAATGATTTTATGACCGCCTGTAGTGAATGTACATATACATTAGTTTAAAAACAATCGCGTCGTATTTATGGCTATCATAAAATATACTGGCCAATGTATAAATAATGAATGTGGTTACATAAATTAAGAAAACACTCCAGATAATGATGGCCCGACATACGCTCAAATTGAATAATTGATTAGCATGGATAAAATTTTAATTACTTAAAATCAAAAACTATATTTTCATGAGATTTAGCAACGTTTCCAGATTTTTTCTAGGGAGATTCTCTATTAGGGTTCATATTAGGTACTGATTAACAATTCTAGCTAGAATTCAGAAAATCTAAATTACTATAAAATATAGGTACGATGTCTGGTAATAAGTTAACACGTTCTTGTTGGTAGGTAAGTATGTAGGTACCTATCATGCGCGTGAGTCTTAAATGTGATTAGCATTAGAACACGGGCCCGGCCTTTATTGAGCATGTTAACAACGCATTCTCGTACATACACTTTTAATTAGCATTAAGACACAGTCTTTCGTAACTACAATTTAATAAATAGTAATAACATTATTTTCATCCAAACGTTATCTGTAGGGCGTTAATTGTAATCTAATTGAACGTTAATGTAGACTGGGTTTAATTGAAATACTTACTATGGATTAATTAGAATATTTAGGCTAACCTTTTCACAGAGTGTCAAGGTTGCGATAAGAGAAATCATATTATTATACGTATGTAGTTACGGTATGAGTGTCAACATTTAATTAAGTTTTCCACTCCTGCATTGACAAAAACCGTCTGAATTTTTAAGGCAGGTGGTATTTGGTCGAGCTAGTATAAATACTTAATTAATTGACTAGCTAGACAATTACATCCAATGTGACCTCTAGTGTTAGGTACTATCGTATTCGTAGTTATTAAAATGGAACACCCCTAGACTTGTCTTGACGTCGAAATGTTCCTAAAGTGTGAAGAGTATAAATTGTAGCACGTCATATCACGAGTGGGTTAGGTAATTTATTGAAAGGTGCGCTTTGAAATCACGTTTATTTGTGCGCACGCGCCGGCGTCGACGCGCCACGTTACAAATCAAGCTTATCGGCGCGGCGACTCGGGCCATTGCCGCCGTCGGCCCTAAATCTAGACAGATCTAGGCTCTGAGCACCCGGCGCGTCTCCAAACACCTAAGCTTGCATAACCTAGTAACTGATCAATCGCTTATCGCCCCAAAGGCTACAAACAATGAGAAATATATAAATAATAGCAACTAGTTCTTCGCAAACGAGGTCAGAACGGTGTCGAAACTCATTCGCGTTATCTGCAAGCCGATCATTTATAACTAATAGAAAAGTTCAAAGTTCTATTAGGCTATTAGGTGTGAACTCTAATTGGTACGGCATATCGCAGGTCGATCTGAGATTAGATAATCACGATGCAAATAGGAACAGAATTAATTAATGAGAATGCATTGGATTGGTGAAGGCGCACGTGCCGCGGCTGCGGCGGCGCGGCCAATCACGGCGCGTCGCGCGCGCGCGCTGCACATCTCTGTTGCCTCTAATTGGCACTCGTGCGTGCACTCATGTGAATGTTGCTCTTGGCGCGGCTGCTGACTGCTCCACACAACTAAGCCTGGCCGGTGTTAACTAATCTACCTTTTCCTTCATTTGCTCTCAACGGCTCTTATCTTCCTCGACGGTGCTATCTCAACTAATTAATTTTATTAAGGCCTTCCCTTAGATACCTATCTGATTAGTATCTTTGTGATGTATGTTTTAGATCTCAGCATATTATGGACAAGTACTACACTATTGGTTTCTTGGATATGGTATGACATACGGTCATACGTGTGTACCTATGTTATAAAACAATTGTGCATCGAGCACATTGTACGTTAAAATAACTGGCAGATAATATCGCAATTCCAAACATTTCCACAGAAAAGTTCCAATATCTAAATGTTTAAGAAACGTGCATTTGCCTGACAGGGTCGGAGGTTAACTGCGGAGATTGTGATCATATTGGACAACTTTCTTACTGGCTAGCTACACGATAATGACATTACGTTTTGATTAGGATAAAATTAGGTATCGGTTGCATCACTGCAACATTGACCTGTGTCACCTTACATTCAATATTTTAAGACAGATCCTATCCTACTTATCAATAGGTATTCAAATAAGTTTGTAAAAAAAAACATGTTTTCGTAATGTTGTAGCAAACAATCTAAAAAGTGTCCCGATTAAAATTTTAGGATATAGGTATCCGAATTTCCTGAGCGTTCTTTTGACCGATTTTGATTTAGTAAGTCTATAGTTAAAGGGTACGCGGAAAGAACATCGGCTTAACAAAATTTTACGTATAGGTACGGTTAGAAAGTTGTTTAGGTACTATTGCCATTAATTACCCACAGGTACACACATTTTATTTCTTCATTAGAATACTGTAATACATACTTATATTATTTATAATTATAACAAACGTGGTAAGGATTAGTCATTGCGGAATTTTCCGAAAAACTGGCTACACAAGTACACATGCTATTTCCATACCCTTCAGTTATTGTTGTTTATTAGAAACTATTTTACGTCCAGTACCGATCAAATGTTTAAAATTAATAAGTTTTAGAATAGTTATAGCTTGTGTGTATTACAAGATTGCAATGAATCCTCATTATTTAGGTTTTTACCTATCACATTTTTATACAATTATTGAATAAAATATTAAAAACAAGTATAATCATATTTCATATCTAAATATTAATATTGCTCTATTCGATTTTCATAAAATAATATAATAGCCTAATTTAGAAATTAAAAGAAGCGTGAGTTATAATATTATAACTCACGCTTCTTTTAATTTCTAAATTAGGCTATGGCTAACCACATTCTGCCACTACTATCGTAGAAAAAGTATTATATGGATTTCTCCATTCATACTCGATTCTTAGAATTCTCAGTCTCATTTCTCATTTTATATCATCGACCTTCGATTTTAGGAACGCTTATATCTATACATCAGCAAAATCACCCGAAACGGCACCAAGATTTTTGTGAAATCGAAATAAATCAGAATTTGCAACATTGTACCAGCGTGTAACAAACAACAGGTACTTATAGGAAGCGAGTGAGTGAGTATAGCAGGGCCCGGGTAAGCGGGAGCGCGTGACCTCGTGGCCGGCTGACCGGCGGCGCTGGCGCCCACCGAGCGCCGTCTATGCCGTCCGACCCACATCCGTGCCCGCTAACCGCCAACCTATTGTCTCCGATTAACTCGCTGCGGCTATAAATGATTACAAGCTTTGTTTACTAGAAATATATTGTGCCGCACATTGTTTTAATTGTGTTTGCTAGCAAGATGTCGCAGGCGCATTCGGATCTAATCACTGACTTATCAAAATATTTATCCGTTTTGTTTAGATCAATGGTTCTAATATGAGTAGTTATTATTTGTATACCTACTAATCTTATTGGAATATGGCATTCTTGTTTGTTCGTATTCGTAACACGGAAATATAAGATATAAATAGGTAATATGCCCATGAATTATACGGGAATTAAATCTATTATTATTCAAGATACGTTGTACTTGTAGACAACCCTGCAGCCAACTTCACTATTTGTCAGCGTTTCATCATCCTATTCATATTTAATCCTACATGTCTAGAAATCCAATGTGATGTTTTAAATTAGTAAGACTCCAAATATCCCACAGATATATTCCAATAAGTACCGTGCACTTGAAAGATTATAGCCCCAATTAGATTCACACTCTGTATAGTTCGTGAATCTATTAGGGAGCAATAAATTAAACTACGATAAATCTCGTAAATAACCTTTTTTTTCACATGACACTTAATGACGACTCCATAATAATCTGATGAAGATTTACCTAGTAGCAATTACAGTAGTGTAATCATTGATGATGACAGTTGTGATATAAGTGATATCGGCTTTCGGGAGAACAACCTATCAAATCAAGAAACGTTTAACTCGGGCGTGCAGCATACCTTGCCAAATTAATTTGTACCTACAAAAAATATATTGTAGGTAAATCTATGCAAAATAATTATACTCAAAATGTACTCGTAGTTCTTATGTCTCATTCTAACCACCGTTTATAAAACACCTGGTAAACACATGGATGAAGTGGCAAAATCACAAGTAGACTTTAACTTGTGGGAAAGACTGGACTAGGCAAATTTGTACTGTATTGATGCATTGTTTTGTCTAAAAGTCCAAATCAATTACGTCTACTTCTTCTCCATGGGGCAACTTAACATACTAGGATATTTCAGATGCACAAATGAGCCATAAGCATGGTTTATTGTATGCCCCAGGCACTCTTACAGCTTAAACAGTATTAACGTTCCACAACTTCCACAAGTTTATAATATGTATTTTGAAGTCACCGAATCGACAACTTAATGAAATTTATTTAATTTATACACTTTTTTTAAGATCTAAATAGCTACTTATTCAATTGTATCTATTCTTGAATTAGATTGCCAGTTACAGAAAAACCAGCAAAAAGTTCAATGTCAAACTCATGCAGTAAAGTTTGTCTAATAAGGAGTTTTTGCGGCCAATGAAATAAATCAGGTGCGAGTTCTAAAAACCTAAAAATAAATGCTAATAATTAAAAGCACTTAGCACTGTTTTAAAATTATACTAGTACGTACATACCCTTTTGTCATTATATTTTAACAATCGTTAATATTTTATACGTAATAGATACATTACGACGACTTTAGTGAATTTGTAGCTATTATTTATACTTATACCATGTATGAAATATAAGAGTGCCTACTGCACTTTCCTTTTAACAACATAAATAAAATTGTACCTGTAATGTAGATACCTAATACAGTACATGAGTACACAGTACAGACATATTTAAGTACTACTCCCTAGCTTAAGTCTAAATGACAAATCGTCTGAAATATTACAATTTCACGATATGTAAGTACATTACTTCTTCAAATAAACTGTAACCTGATGATAACAAAGAACAAAATCAAAAGTTTAAAAAGTAGTAAGTTAGTTAGGTGTTTGGTATGACGACAACAGCCTATAGTTTGATGACTTGCTCCTATTATTTACATAACAAACCCAGTATAAGTAATTACACTAACATAATTATTCATTAGGTTCCTATATTTGATCATGATTTTTTTGGTCCATTCTTTTCAATTGTTTATGCATTACTAAAATTCAAAAGTTAAACCTAAGATTGAGATTAGGCCTATGAATAATTATTTTGTGTTTATTATTAGTACCAATCTATTTATCGTTATAGTTAGTATCACATCACTCGAACGAGATTACCTAACAAGAATACGCACATCTGAATAAAATTCTAACTAACGAAATTATCTCGTTCGATCATTGATTTAGGGTGTTTCTATGCAATTTCTTTACGCGTTTTTATTGTTCATTACCATCACCACTTTATTTTCCGTTTTATAAAAGCAAAGGAGACTATTATGCCAGAATAGCCGACAAACATGCGTCTGCTACAAGATAACCAAAAATTACTGCACTATTTTTACGCAGTTCATCAATAATTTGGAAATGGTAATGACTTGATCAAATAATGGCATAGAACTACCCATTAGGTATTAATGTCTCCAAAATAATGTAATGAGTACCCTCTTTTAACCTCTCGTGTGCCGAAATTGTTTTTTTGTAATAGTTCTCCCATACGCCGATCCATGGGCATACGAGGGCTTAACGGTTAATTCGTTCGGGCATCCACGGCTATCGGTTTATATTGCAAACAAAACATGGAACCCTATCAAACAGCCGCGGCCTGAGCCCTGCCACTGCCACTGCAGACCTCGGCCTTTATTCCCAAACTTTCTATTGTTTGTTCTTGTACAACTTTCCCACGATTATATTGAGTGAGAATTGAAGCATGAGGGTGATGAATAGAAAACAATTAATTGATTTTCAATGTAGTATATTTTTCTGTGATTTAGAGGTAACAGAAAGGAACGCAATTCGGCAGTCGGCTTAAATATAGCCTCGAGTAGGTGTCTATTTTAATATAGCTTTAATTTAAATAATACCGTCTTATGACAAACCGCTATAATTTTTCAAGAAATATATTATTGTATTATAATTAAGGCACTTTGTACATGGCTTAGGATATGAATATATTAAACAAGTGTATGACACTCGGCAAATGCCACATGACTAGCGAAGCCGCTGGAACGGCGGCGAGATATCTTTGTGATATCCAACTTATCCTAACTTACAATAATTATCTTAAGCAATATATATTGGTCCCTTACAACATTTGTAACAGTTTTTTAAAACTAGTATTTACAAATAATCTATGCACACACTTTGTCCTCAAAACATTTACAAAAATAATTTATCGAAGTTTAAATAATTACAAATATCTACTTCTCGATAGTTTTACATTTAAAAGGTGATAACAGCGAGTGATAGTAGTTTGAAACGAGATCTGAACTCCTACAAATACGGCTAAGTCAGTCTTTTCAGTAGGCGTGGATGGTCGGCGTCGGCTGATGTGGCTGGTGCGGGTGTGCGGCGGGGAGTTCGGGCCGGTACTCGAAGGGCGGGCTGCCGGGGGTGCCGCAGCCGCTCTCCAAGTGCTTGCTCAGCAGCGACATGCGGGAAAATGTCTTGCCGCACCCGGAACACGAATATTTCTTAACGTCTGAGTGCGTCTGCAGGTGAGCTCGCAGGTTGGATCTGTCAGCGAACGCCCGGCGGCAGTGGTGGCAAGAAAACGGTTTTTCTCCAGTGTGAGTACGAATATGACCCTGGAGGAGCCATGGTCGCGAGAAAGCCTTTCCGCATAAATGACACTTGCAGGGCAACGTGTGCGTGCGGATGTGCATTTTCAGGGCTCCCAGCGATGTGTAAACTTTTGCACAATACTTGCAGCTGAAGGACTTGCGTGCGAGACTACCCTCGGCCGCTGCGCAGTGGTATTGTTGATGTTTTGAGAGTCCGGAGTAGGTGGAGTAAGACTTGGCGCAGTCGGGGCACTGGTAGCGAGGGCGCCTCTGGCCAGACACTGACACTCCGGAGTCTGAAGACACAGACCCGGGAGACCGCAGATCTTCAGGACAGGGAGGAGGTGAAATTGAGGACGGTGGGGACGCGGGGGAATATCTGGAATAAAGGTGAGAATGTGCCGGAGGTGAAAGAGAGGGTGCTGTAGGGTAAATTTCTTCCATCGGATAGGGGGCGTAGAGTGCAGGTAGATAGGCGTATTGAGGCGTGGGGCGGGCGAGTTCGATCGGCGCCGGAGTCGGTTCGAGGCGAGCCCTGCAGGCGGCGAGGTACTCTAGCTGGTGCTGGGGCCACTCGCGGGGCTCCACCTTCACGGCAGCTGTGGCCACGGGAGACGACGCCTTATTTGGGTAGTTTCCGGTTTTAGATAAGTCTTCCGGTTTCGTGCTCAGGTTTTCTGGTTCGTCATTTTCCGTGACACCTATTGACAAAAGAAATTGAAGGTTAGCAACTAGTCAAAAATTAATCGAATATCGAATGTGTAAAACAGCACTGAATTTTCATGAATTATAAACTTTACTAAATACATATTTTATCGATACTATATCTAATAGATTCTTGAATGTTAAGTAAACTGGTTATATTTTAATGACAATTTAAATTGTATACAAATTTAAATTGTCATAAAAATATAATACACCAAGATTGTAGACGCATTCTCCATGAACATCAATTACGAGTTTGCTAACTAGTTGGTATTATGATACATGGATATGGTATCAAATAATTGAGAAATACAATAAAATAAATACTTACAAGGATAGTCATAATAAAGTGTAGTGGCGAGGTGGGCGGGGTGCGGCGGCGTGGTGGGCGGCGTCGCCGGCCGCTCCTCCCGCACTAACACCGGCCGCTTCTTCAGCGGACAGTGCGCATACTTTTTCGTCATCATTGCGCGAGAATTTTGCGAATCCTCAACGAGCATCTTCACTTTTTCACAAGCACTTAACAGAGAAAGTTTTTCTTAAACGTCCGTAATAAAATCGTATCACAAGTTCACAAATGTAACAGTCCAAAACGTGTAAGTTGCGCCGGAGTCGTAACAGCGGAGTCGTGTTCGGGACGCGAGTGACGTGCGCGCTCGTCGGCGTCCGGAGCTCGGGTGTGGTGCGGTGAGGGAAGGCCGCGGTTTTATGCGCTCCCCGGCAGCGGCGGCCAGGTGGCGGCGGGTAGTCCGCGCACGTGCGCTGCGCCCAATCGGCGGCGGGCGCGGGGCCGTGGCCAATAGCGGCGCGGCGCGGTGCGGGGCGGCGGCGGCACCTGCGCCTGCGCCGCCGCACCCGGCGAGCTGCCTCTCGTGCGATATGCCCAGCTTCAGCACCGGTGTGCAGCCACATACGCGCACACCAGTCAGCTCTGTTTTTTGTCCATCCTGAGGTTAAGCACCTTTGAACTGCGCACTCGTTTGTTCTTTAGAATGGATCCTAACGAATTTTTCATCATCGGTTTAATTCATTCATACTTTTCTACTGTTTTGGAGATAGGTATACCTATTCTCTTACTCATTTCGATGTAAAATATAATATCTACTAAATTTCGCGCGAAAACTATTATAGGTACCTACCCCATGCATATTCGTTCACCTGGACCTGGATGAACAACTTGAGCGAGTTTTGATTGTCTACGGCGATATTCACTCTAGCCGGAATTTCCAAGAAATCGGGCTTGTAAGATAGTACATAGTACATCTTGACCTACATACGTACATAAAGAAATCCTAGTGCTAGAGACTGATAGTGTACATTAAACTAAACACTTTCCTGAACCCTAGCAATCTCATACAATGAGGGTTAAAATGCCACAACGAAGAAATACTGAAATTGTGAAGAGTATTGTATAAAAAAATTGACTTGGTGGACAAGAGTGGATATTTAGATTGCTTTATTCAGCGTTTAAAAACGTCCAACTATGCATCTTCTTTTTCACTCTGCTGTTTGTCTTATCCATAGAAAATATAAAGTTTATTTGTATCTTTCATATAAAATGCAAGAGGTACCTACTGTGGACAATAAAGGGTTTAGGATATGGGTCAAAATTCTTTTCGATGTCTTGTGTCATACCACTCTGTCACGCTTTTAGTTGCTGTTTCGACTCAGTATATAAAAAAAATCGCTGCACTTGTATTTATTTTTCACACTAGATTTTAATCCATACATCAGAAATTTAAAACAAAACATCATCTCATTCAAAAATCACCGCTGCGTCATGTTTTTTAGGGACACAAAATAAGACAACGAAAAGAATTTTGACCCATATAATCTAACATTATATTACGTTAATAAACATTCTACGTTTTACGGACTCACCTATGAGTAATCCATTATGTATGTATATGTTATCTTATTGAAACAAAAGATGTGTATCACAATAGGTCGGTTGCCCGTGAGTATACCTATATGCTTAACTAAGCAAAAATGGCAGTCATCTGACACCACGATGACACATGAGTAAGCGCCTCATGCCATACCTAAGGTTCTTTGTGATATGGGACATCGTATCGTATTGTTTGACCTTGTCCTCCTTCCTGTGCGCATGATTATTTTATTCGATGATCTTCTAAATCAAAGAAACCGTAGAGATTTTCTTGCTTTAGTTATATTTGTATTTCAATGTACCTATACTGTGACATTTAATTAACTTGATCTAGATCTTGAATTATGTTCATATTTTTTATTTTATTTGAAATGGGCTTACTCATGGCCACAGACTAGCCGAGGCAAAGATGCGCCTACGATGAATCGAGTATAATAATTATACAATGTATGTAATGTACTATCGTATAACCTAGACTAGCGATAAACAATAAAAAATAACACCAGTTCGTACTTATCACTTGTGAGGGGAAAGAAAAGAAATAAAAACAACATAACATACCTTTTTTTTTTTTTTTTTTTTTTAATAGCCTGTTTCAGTGTTCCACTGCTGGGCAAAGGCCTCCCCTTTTTCTCGAAATTCGACCCTGTCGAGTGCACAATCCCTCCACTCCCCGTTAAATTTGTCCAGGTCATCCCGCCATCTCCTTTTTGGTCTGCCTCTGCTTCGACCATGTTGTAGGGACCATTCGGTAGCTATTTTCGCCCAACGCTCGGGATGCATTCGGCAGACATGCCCTGCCCAGTCCCACTTCAGTTTAGCGGCTTTCCTACCTACATCCTCAATACGGGTTTTGGAGCGCAGTTCGGTGTTTCTGATGCGATCAGTCCTGCGAACACCCAGTATGCTGCGCTCCATCGCCCGTTGGCAAACTTTGAGGCTGGTTTTTTGTGCTTCAGTAAGGGACCAAGTTTGGGCGCCATAGGTTAGGACAGGCAAGATACACATGTCTACGAGTTTGCGCTTTAGTGAAAGCGGAAGGTTGCCCTTCATTAGCGCCTTCATGGACCAGAAGCTCTTCCAGGAGTTGTTGATACGACGATCGATTTCTCTGAACTGCCTGTTATCGAAGGCTACTATCTGGCCCAAGTAGATGTACTCGTCGACATATTGTATATCCTGCCCGTCTACCGTTACCCTATGTTTCACGCTATTGGTCATGAGCTGAGTCTTGGCCCTGTTCATAGTTAAACCTACCTCAAAGCTTGCCGTGCTAAGGTCTTGAAGCATTCTCTGTAGTTGGGATGCAGTGTGAGAGAATAGGACGATATCGTCGGCAAATCGGAGATTTGTCAACGTTTTGCCGCCAACATCTATTCCTACGGACTCCCAAGGTGCCGCCAGCTTCCGGAATATTTCCTCTAAGGTACTGGTAAAGAGCTTTGGGGACAGCGGGTCTCCCTGTTTGACCCCTTTCTCGATACGGAATTTGGGTCCCGGAGCGTGTAGTTTAGTACACATACCTAACTAATTATTATTTTTTCTTAACTAGGTAGATACTTGAAAATTGTCTAAATCATTAATAGCTACAAATAAGGGATTCGATGCTGAACATGTAAGTGACAAACAAAGCACATGTGTTAATGCTGCCCTGGGACTTCGATTATATAATTTTTAGTACAATCATGTCTAACTGCGACGTAACCTAACGTACTTATATGAAATATATTACAGCCCTAGGTCGAAATTAGTGTAATTATTATGTACTTACATCGCGCACTTACATTTCTATCTCGATTGTCCAAATGGACAAATCTCTCTCGATTGTCTAAATATATACATAGGGTAAATACCCTATGTATATATTTAGTGTCGTACCAAGCAGTCAAGGAGAAAGCCCAGGAAAGAGAAGCGTGGAAATTGCTCCACCAACAAGAGCCTAGCTCTTAAGTTTATGATGATGATATATTTATTGTTAATAATCTCACTTTATATTCAAAGAATTGCCTATCTCCGGCCCAGCCTAGATTCGAATCAATATGAAAGTTCAATCATAAGATATGACAAAGTGATGAAGCTAATTTATTATCTTAAGTAGCTGATAGCCCCAGTGAGGGAGGCCCGGGGCCTGTGGGAAAACTTTATTAATGGACACAGATAATTGTAATCTGATCATAAGAATACGACGACTATCAGTCTCGAGAACTGTGGGTCCGAAGAGTCCATGGCGAGAACAATAACAATAACAACGTGTGGATTTGTGTAACCGGAAACACTTGGAACCAGTTTTTGCCACAAAACGATAACAAAGGTACCTACTTCCTTATGTATCAAATCAAACAAGATACGTTGCCAACCCCTTTGAAACGCGGAACTGTAACGACCACAGTTCTTTGTTATATTTTTTGCAACTCGTTTATTCTCACAGGTCACAGCTACAGGGACACTGGTTAATTTAGGAATTCTCACAGTAGAAAAATATTCGTTATTATAACAATTAACAATGAGGACAAAGGAATTCTAGCTGTCATGAATTGCATTTTAAAAGTTGCTGTCAGTTTAGGTCTTCGAAAAAATGCTAATGCAAAACCTTAAAGTATATATGACATATATAGAGTTTAATAACTATACCTAGGCTATGAGCGAAGTGCTGACTCTTCGACCTCAAGCCAATGTTCAGAGATCAGATAATCGTATCACGATGACGATGACGTGCTTGCTACGTGTGGAGAAATTCGCAGAATGACTCAGCCGATATTATGTGATGTGTCAAGGGATCGACATGAAATGGACATCAATTGCTCGATTATACAGAGCCGCCGTGACTAATCGCGATGTACGCTGGCCGACATAAACGCCTAATTCAGACCAGAATACAATTTAAGAAATCCGTTGGCCTGGTTAATATTTTGCAGTATTCCCTTGTAAGGCAGATATCGCAAATATTGTAACGGGCTTAATTGATTTGGGTTTTAATATTGTTTAATGCTGTTATTTTTTGCAGTGTAGCTATAATTATATGGAATAATTTAGAATGCTTTTGCCTTCATTCGTTTATGCATTTTTCCTTTGTCGTGGGACGGCCGTATTCTATGCCTCACGTAACGAATTATGTTTGTCTTTTAGGAAAACAAATAAATATCCGACGGTCAACAAAGCGGTGTCATTCATTAGTGCCTAATTAGTTTAAGACTTTGTGATGTGAATAATTTGTTATCGCACTTTACGCTTGGGAAACGTAAACAATTCGGCGGAAGATTGGTTGGCGGTAAACAACGCATTAAAATAAATAAGTCATACGTCGAAATTATTACCGTCCTATTGAAGTCTTAATTACTTATGGTAAAAGTTGTAATGATTTATTTGTTTTCCTTTTTCATACATCCTCTTCCTACCGATAGTGATTACTGATTAACTAGTGATCATAATTACTTAAGTAGGCGCTTTACTGTGTAATAATATCTACTTTTAAATAATTGTGTATTTAATATTCTTATATTTTGGTTTATAAAGCTTGCAAATTGAAAATCTGGTAATCAGTCCGGTAGGTATGTCTTCGATTGTTTTTCATTGAACAATGTTGACACTTTATAGCGACTATTACGTTCTATGATTTAACGGTCATTGTATTTTCACATCATACCAATTACATAATTTAATTGGATAAACTTTTTTGGGTTATTTTTGAGTACTTTCGGGCAATATCGGTTCCTTTATGTTTAAGGATTCAAGCTAAAAGGTTAGGTATTAAAATGTATGCACTCAAGAAGAAGTTATAATTATCTCAATACCATTTATGTAAGTATTAATCGATTTACGCAAAATAATCCTCGCCTTACCGTACCTCCTTAATACAATAATAACATTTACGTGTACATATAAATCAAAGTAATTTAACCTACGTTTTCTACCTTTTCTTTTATTCTTAACAGTATTCTAATAATTGCAAACTCTAGTTAATAGACACAGGTAACCTATATCAGTGAAGTGTCCCTTATCACAAAGAGGTAGGTACGTAAATGTGCTAGTTAGACTCGCGGACTAAGGGATCGGAGAACAAGGCATATTAAGAAATGAGGTTCATATATCATTGCAGGTTCATTCATATATCAGTGAGGGTCCTGTTTTATCCATTTTTCTCAAACATGCAATGAGATAAAATATTGTCTATACGTTCCTTAAAATAGTTTCGGAAGTATCGCTTTTAGGGCATAACTCACTGGAATGGAAATGGAATTTCATAACACTTTTCAGGCCTAGGCCTGCAAAGCATTTTTCTTTGTATTTTTTTGTGTTTGAGAAAAGCACTAGGTATACATGCCTCGGTGTGAAAACGGATTCTCGGCCTCGTTACCTATCCGTATATACCAACTTGGCCGGAAATCCTCTTTTTCCCGGCCTCCAATGTAATGTACCATATCGTGCTCTGTGTCAATTGCGCAGTTGTATATTTTTTAGAACTCGACGGCAACGGCGACAAAGAATTAGACACGGGACCATCATAGGCATAGGCCTATGATGGTCCCGTGGTATAGACCTAGAGATAGGTATAGACCTAGTACACCAAAAGATAAATTGTATGGATTTTGAAAACTACAAGTTTAATTATTCCAGTGGTCGAATACAATCGCTACATAGTTAAAACAAAGTCACTTTCCGCTGTCCGTTTGTACGCAACGGATTTTGATTTGGTTTTGTGTATGTACCTATAATACAGAGTGATTTAAGAGAAAAGTTTTAGTTCACAAGCTAGTGTATGTTAAATCTATAATACCTAACCTACGGTACTAGCTGCAAAATAAGTAGGTCCATTCAGATCGACTGAGTCACTCGTTCTTGATAAAATAGGCTTCATCAGACGATTGAGTGATCCAATAAAGGTTCGTTTTTTAGAGATCCGTAACTCAAATGGAAAAAACGGAACCCTTATAGGATCACTCCGTTGTCCGTCCATCTGTCTGTCAAGACTCGAGGCCCTTTATCTCAGGAACTCGTGAAGGTATCGAGTTGATATTTATACTGTATACTTAGACACACTTAAAAATTTGTTATTATTTGAAGTCCGCGAATTGAGTGACGCAGTTTTTTGTACTTAAATAGAAACCTACCGGTTTGTACGGAACCCTATGTGGGCAAGTCCGACTTGCATTTGTCTAGTTTTTTTATTTATTTTGAGACTGAACCCTGAAATATAACCTAAATTTGTAGGTCCCTAACCGTTCAGAAATAATTATATCCCTTAACTGCGTCTTACATCAGTCGTCACTGCATGATTCATCTCATGATTGATAAGTGAGCTATCATGTGATAATGTTTCCCGGGCGGAGTGGAGGGGCGGCGCGGCGGCTGCGTCGGCCAGGTGGTGTGTCGCGTGCGTAACGGTCGGGCACGAGCTGCGCCGGCGCAAGGGGACGTGCGCTATGGCGGAAATAGCGATGGACAGGGGCGCCGCGGGCAGGTGGTGCGCGATATACCAGCCCGCTCTCAATGTCACACAATTGGCGGTTAATTCCATGCATACATCACCATGCAATGTCTAATTTCATGCAATGGCTTATTATTCCATGCTTGGTTTTTGAAGCTTTGTAATTACACTTGTACTTGGTATATTAGACGTATTAATTAATATAGGTATGTACTGTACAAAGCAGTATTACTAACCTATTCTATTTTCGCATACGCTGAAAAGCGAAAAGCCTAAATACGTATTAATTAATTGAATCTACACTATATATTCTTAACAGAAATATTAAATAATATAAGGATCATGACAAAATAATTTTCAGTCGATCTTGTATCCGCATAAATGGCGCGTCCTCTTTAATAATTTCACGTGGTTACTTTGTAAATTATGTAGTTTCTAACTCGCTTGCAAATCGTTAACTATGCCCGCTTTCCACCGAGAGCGGAGCGGACTCATTAATGGGGCCGTTTCACGTTCATCGCACGCTAAGGACTAGTATTCAGTTGACGGCTGCGAGTCGTTGCAGCAATGAAAGTTAAACGGACCCATTAATGACTCCGCTCTGATCGCAGTGGAAAGCGGGCATAAAGTACCTATTAACCACAGGGAAACGATTACTATTTTGATCAACCTGTATGCCGTGAAATATTTTTGCTATTACTGAATGTTGAAGACGTCAAGTTTACGAAAAAGTGCTAATATTTTTATTTATTTCAGACCATCCACGCATTCTTTAGGTATTTCGATTACATGGAACAAGTACTATAAATTTACTTATTATACATTTACTTCTATATAGCCAAAGACCTATGAACAAGCGGCCACTTAAGAATTTATAAATTGTAGAACCAGTTTGATTTTTACATTTTAGCACCATCTCAAAACTTTGACCAACAATCATGTTCTTATGTCAAATATACTTCATTTTTTTTATAGAAGTTACGAACAATTTAGATACACCTTGTACCTATTCAAAATGTGTTTAATTTCCGATGTACTTACGCCATTTAATACTGCTAAATATATGTGTTATTGATTAACTAAAACAATGAAAATCATAAAATAGAGCTAGACTATGTATATTTTTTCAACTGTTTTTTTTTTACATTATTCTCAACGTCCAAAAAATTGAAGTATTAGTAGTTTAATCCAAATATGTATTGTATATTTCATGAAAACTATTTTATGACAAATATAAGAAGGCTTTTATGTAACTAGTTACCCACTTATTTTGTGTTTTAAGATGTTTAACAGAATACAATTTACTTTATTATGAAAAATACAAATTTCATATTTGAATTTGAATATAACATACAGTAGCATACAGATAACTGATTATTACCCGTTGTAATTTTTTTAAGAATAAAATAAAAATTTCCTACAATAATTCAGCTAAATGAGAAACATTATGAGAAACGTAAATCTACTTAATATAAATAAAATGATTTCTTAGAAAGTGAACTTTTCGGACCTATGTATAGTATGTAAGTATCCCAAGTAACATGGGCCTGAAGGCTTAAAACGAATTTATCTATTGATAGTCTATTAGCAGTTTATTTTTAGATAAGGGCTTTCTATAAATGGTTTCTATGAAGAAAAAGTATCCTTATAGTATATCTTTTTTCATAATTGCTTTTTTTTAGATGATTTGATCTATAGAACACGTATTTTAAGTACATTTCTAGGTATGACGATTATCTTAGGACATGTTGTTCTATAAATAGTTAATAAAGCCTAAAGGTACCTATTTTCCAGTATTTTATTAGATAAGATGGTAAATGTTAAGATTTTACTTTCTACAGATATTCCGTACTAGCTAGTGGTATTCTTATGTTTGTTTATAAAAAGACTAAAGTCTACATAAACTACTTTTGTAGATATCTTTCAGTAAGTCTAATAATATGTTAGTGAAATAGTGGTTCCAGTGTTTATTTGCTTAAAGATAATGTAAATAAGTGCAATTTTACTAGATCAGCTGGCTTTATGCAATGGAGACAGTAAAACAAATTAAAAGATCTGGTGGCTTTCGTCGGAGAGTCAGCAAATATTTAAAAATAGAAGAAAATACAGAGAAGGAGCAAAAGGAGTTCCGATTCTGATTTGCGACTCATGAATTAAGCGGGTAAGATTATTAAAATAATAAATAAAGATTAGACAATAATTTTAATTAAGAAATGGTTCCATCTACCTATAAATACATAAACAATGCGTGTCAAATGTTCATTCTTAGAAATCGGGGAAACTTTATACAGATAGGTACGAATATGATAATTTAGATATATCTATCTAATTTAATACGATCCACAAAAAATAAACTTTCCGCCCTCTTCAAATACACTGATAAAACTAAACATAACACATTAAAACTGCTACAAATCGGCCGCGTGAACCGTGGATACACCAAACAATTCAACATGTCAAGACGTGCGTCTACTCCGCACGCCGGCGGCGCGAAGTTGCGATTACACCATTACATTATTTCATATTTTCAACAAATAAAAAACAAATTTCTTTAAGATGGTAACTTCTTGAATTCGTTCTGCATTAATCCATCCAAAATGATACACAACGCACTCAAAATGCCAGTTCTCTGATTGATGTCTAGAAATACTGTGAGAAGTTAAAACAGTATACAAAAATGGCAGTTTATAGGTAATCTTAAACCACTCATAAATCAGTTTATTCCTCGACTAGGAAGTTTGGTTTGCAACAAGTAAAAATAGTCTTGTCATTTACTAGAGCTATACTACAGACTATTCTTTAGAAGTTTGTTTTAAAGAAATCATTTTTCTAGTCAAGTTTAACTAGACGCCATTTTTACTGCCTAATATTTTGTGAAATTATTGTAGCGAACTATTTTTTGGCTTGTTTTTGTACTTTTATGAATATATTCTCTGTAACAAATCGTCCTATACTTTTTAATATACTATATTATGAATGAAACCAATGGCTTAAACATATAAACACAATATATATTTCTTTAATATTTTCATATTTGGTTAATATTTTATTAAATATTACATTTCAAGCGGGCGCTCTTATTTAAAGAGAGTTTTACACAAATTCAGCGAGAGACTTTCATCCAAGTTTTGCAAGTTTAAGTATCAGTATTAGCCGATGAAAACTAGGCGCATGAAATAAGAAGTTAGAAATTTGTCACGCCATTTTGTAATATTACCTTAGCATTATTCTTTTGAGATATGCGCCATTATACGTATCGTTGTCTATTTCTATTAAAATCTTTCTTAAGGTTGGCAGGGTTCAGTTAATTCGGTTTTAAAACTTCTCA
This sequence comes from Thaumatotibia leucotreta, assembly GCA_025490895.1. Classification (NCBI taxonomy): domain Eukaryota; kingdom Metazoa; phylum Arthropoda; class Insecta; order Lepidoptera; family Tortricidae; genus Thaumatotibia; species Thaumatotibia leucotreta. Next base: position 40,095 of record JALPQI010004296.1, read on the forward strand.
GGTAAATACTTCTGTTTAACTCTCAAGCTTATCTATTAACCATCTACTAGTGCATATCGTGGTGTATAAATAGTATAGAAAGACTCTAGACGAATGCCTTAAGACTATTTGAAAATGTTTAATTCTTAACTCTGTCTATTCGTGGTTTCTAGAGGGAGACTTATGAATAGTTACAAGGTTGTGCCCACTTTACTATAGACTATCTATAAGCGTTATTGAAGATAGCTTGGGGGCAATGTTACTCTTATGATAGACAATCAAATCGAAGTCTATTAGATATCTAATATCCCCTTTTTAGATTCGCTTTTGTTACTTGGGATGTATGTCATGTCACATACATTGTACATTGTATATCTATGTTTATAATGCGTATGAAATGTCGATTGTTACTAAAAATATGTAATAATAACTCCTGGCACACCTGAGCGGACCTATACCTATATTTGTCAGTGTGCGTGCGTTTGTATCATTGTTTGCAGAGCATACGTACGTATATAGAAGTCACACAAAGCAAGGCACCCACTAGTGGAGCCTGACCCTGCATTGAATCAGTGCACAGCTATGCCAGCAGCTGGCTGCGCAGAATCACATGTCTGTACCCGAATCGCACATCTGCACTGAGCCGATATCGCAACAAAGAACGACATAAGCGTCACCCTCCCCAAAGCAAAGCTCTAAAGCATAATACTTTTTGGTAACGAGTAAAACGATTAGGGTCTCCCTCATTCATTGTTCCAAATTTAACCGCCGTAAGGGCATAACTCTCAGTTGTGATTCAGGTGTCGGTGTCGTTTCAACGGGGGAATTCTCTTACATTTCGGTTACGAAGTGCGTTTTGTAATATAGTAAAATAAACCTTACGTTGGACCATTAGGGCCTAACTTTAGATGGAGACTAAAAATAAAAATATCTTTACAGTCGCTTTTACTTTAAAGCAATAAACGGATTTTACGACATTTTGAATCATGATGACTGCGCTTGCAGGTAGGTGAGTAGTTTAATTTTGAATAATGGCATAGCTGTGGAGTATTCTATATAAAGCACACAGGGGCCATTCAACGCTTTTATAAACACTTTTAACACAGATGGGTCGAATTTATGGTAGATACAGGCTGTTTGCTAAATACGACGTACTTTTAATTATTGATGTCATATGAGTAATTTCACTGAGATATTTTGCAGTTTTTATGATCGTTAAGTATTTTACAAGACTCCTGAAACATAATCGATAAGACACGGAAAATCTACGATTGTTGTTTACTTACTGTAAAAATAATTTATTAGGTATGTACTAAAAATACAACTTACAACCCTGTAAAATGTGCTAGATTTAAAATAGAAAATTAGACCATAATCAAAATTCGAAAATTATAAACGTTAATACTTTTCCATAAATCATTCACTAATTCATTTCCATTCTGCGGAATTTGATTAAAATACAATGAAACTTTTGTAAACCAAAGGTAGTTATTCACAAAACGTTTATATTAATAAAAAAAAATATTTTACTTAATTTGTGTTTATAAAAAAACCGGCCAAGTGCGAGTTGGACTCGCGCGCAAAGGGTTCCGTACCATTATCAATTTATTATTAAAAAAATACAGTTAAATCAACCTACCTCAAAAACTATAGGAGATAATGTAATCAAACCAAAAATCGTTGATAGAGTTTATTAATGTGCATAACATATATTTTTTTTAGAATTTTATATTGCGTAGTTTAAAAAATAGAGGGGGGGGGACACATTTTTCAGACTTTGAGAGCTGATATCTCGAAAACGATTTGCTTAAATAAAAATTAGATGTATAAACCTTGATATCATTTTCAAAGACCTTTCTATTAATATCCCACACGCTTATATACAACTAAAAAAATTTTTCCATGACTCAGTTACATGTATGGAGGGCCCCCACCCCAATGGTTTTTTTTACAATTTAGTATCATAATCCTGTAGCGGTTCATACAACACATATCCTTACCAAATTTCGTTACTGCAGCATTTATAGTTTCCGAGTAAATCGGCTGTGACAGACGGACAGACGGACAGACGGACAGACGGACATGACGAATCTATAAGGGTTCCGTTTTTGCCATTTTGGCTACGGAACCCTAAAAAACATCATGCTGTATAAAGGCAAGCGGCAACAGCTGAGATTTCGGCACACGCTATGCAGGGCGCGCCGCGGCCGGTGCGTCGTCGCGTCGCGCCGGCCACCTTTCACCCCTCGCGATCCTGTGCAGCCTTCTTACATGCGCTTGCGCATACGCACCCAGTACTGCCAGGTACGCCGATTATCGGAATTTATACACATTGTAGATTTCATCTTCAGTTTATGTATACAATATCTTTGCATTTACTTAATATTAGGTGTTCTAAGTATGTTCTTTCATACTCTGCACAGAACATCAAACTCAAACTCAAAACATTTGTTCATGACACACATCATAAGCCAATAACAGTCCACTGCTAGACAAAGCCTATGTATATAGACTCTTGTACTACCTATGTGTATGGACCTATGGACGCAATAGGAGGTAAGTGCCCATGTTGTTTATGGTACCGTAGAGAAATTAGTCACAAAAGCTTAACCAACAGCACAAGGTATCGACTCTTAAGAGAAGGCTAAGAGTGACGTTTATTTTGCGGATTCCTTAGATTTTCTTTGTTTTAGTAACTTCCTGCCGAAATCGTCCATGTGGTGAGTTTTCCTGAACATTTTCGTCTTATGCAGATTTTATACAGATTTTTAACACACAATTCACAATCCAGATTTTTTTCTTCGTAAACTGGCAGCACTAAGTAACACGCACAGCGGCGCAAAATACTTTATGATATTTTTAATGTAACACTAGTAGCCGGCCATTCGAATTTCACTCTTATTGGGTGGGCTTAAGATAAATTTCATCCTTTCAGAGTATTTGCAGATTACTATTATTAAATATAACATTCCTTTACCAGCCGTCTCATCTTTCCTTTACTTACTACCTATGCGTTATTGTATCGTCGTTATTTTCATTGACGATTTTTGATTGATTGATTAAAAAAATATATTATGTTTATATTTCGGTCAGGATAATTGTGGTTTGTTGACGTAGAAAAGTTCCCAATTTATTGTCGCTGGCCACGTGACCTCATCAGCTGATCAACGTTTATAGGTACAGTAATATAAATTAATTCACGCACCATTTCAAACTTTGTCACAGTGACAAATAATACGAAAATTACTAGGAACCCCATATTGTTGGCACTATGACAAAATGTGAAATAAATTAATTTCCTCGACTGTAGTAACGTAATACGTAGGTAACTCTTTACCCATTTTAAAGAAGACTAGTTTTTAACTGATCGTGTTTAGTTAGGCCACAAAATAAATTACACTTATACATGTTTACAATTGTTTATGTACTTAATTACTTATATGTATACAGCGTGTTTTTCTTCATATGCTATAACTTTAACGGAAGCTTATTTAGGTCAAATATTATAACTAATTTCTCTAAGAAACTAGTGTTTTAACTCTTACTGTTATTGAGTTATTAAAAAAATAAGTTTAATCACTGAACATGTGTATTGCAACCTTTATTACATTCTAATGTTACTTATTTTGACATGTGTTGTCAGTTACCTGAGATTAACTTTTATTTTATTCTTAAGGTTCTCTCACACTTACCATTTCATTTATTATGTATGAAAACAAAAAAAAATCTTTTTTATCGAATTTTCCAAAAGCCTGTATACCAGACAACTTCTATTAATGTCCCAAGTAACCTGTCTTATTTATAGCAATTATAGCATATCGAAATGAACACCCTGTATAATGTTATGATAATTATGTATACTATAATTATTACATTATCTACATTTTAAAATAGTAACATTATGATACAAGTACGAAAAAAAGCCCGAAACGAGTACGATTTTCTTTTCGCACGTCTATCGTACGACATTTTCCAGTACAAATGGCCCTGCTAAGTTTCGATCTGACAAGAAATGAACTACTTCGCGTACTAGTGCGTAAATAAAGCACTATCGGTACTTACTGAACGGGTAATTGTTATACTTCATTTTTTTTCAACTTTATGATTGTTTACGGAACTAGAAACATAGTCAATCACTTCAGCCGGATTGTGCTGAACAATGCCTAGAGTACAATATGGAATTTTCTTATTGTCCTCGTTTTGAATTCTCGTCGAGAAGACGCTTTCAGAATTTACCTCTTTAGCTCTTTGCACGACTTCTCGAAATCTCGACACGTTTGTGAGTGAGCATGTCCGTATAAAAGTACACGTCCCTCGCTGTTATTTTATGGCATTCGTCTGAGTACGTACATCAAGTTTACACCACCAATTATTTTAAAAGAGGTAAGCTGTAAAATTACAATTACATTTTCGTAGGTGCAGTTAATCGGTCTACTTTCTTAGCTATCAATTTTAAGTCCCTGACAAAAACAGAATTAAAAATAATTTGAATAACGATTTTATTAAAAAAAAACTCTAGAATGCCATTTTGTTTTGTTCACGGTTTTGCATAATTTCAAAATGGGGTAGACGCAGTTATCCCCGCTCAGGGAAACGGGATTTTTACGTTTCCCACATTTTGTGATTTTTTTTAGAATAACACCGTTATAGCATTTTTTTCGTGTCTTAGCTACAAAATGGTATTTATAGTATTGGTAAGAAGGGGACGAGAAGCTGGGGTCGTTGCAAGGGCAGCTGCAGCGCGGCCCCGACAAGTGATCGCTAGGCGCGGATTAAACGAACATGACGGGTAAGTAACGGTTCCGTCATTATGTTCAATCTTTACCTATACTATTTTAGATTATTCTACTTAACCAGGAATTTAAATACTTGGTACAGCATTTTTAGTATTTGTGTATTAGAATTCAGAATTGCTTCGTCATACCTGTAGTACATAGGTGTAGAAACGCATACCCTATATCCGAATTCATGAATTCACAAACTGGGTATGTTTTGCAGTCAACCGTAGGTACTTCATCGTAAATATGGGTATAATGAAAGCTCGATATTGCATTTGTAATAGTGTTTGTAGATACATAACAACAAATCTCTGAAAGTGGACCTTGTCTTTGCAAATCCAATTGCAATTGTTGTATTTTATCTGATGCTGATCGGTGTGTAACAAGAAGATTTTACTTACACACTAATATTTACACTTCTAGGGGTCCATTCTTGCTCAGTAGCCATACCATGGGTTGGAAAATAAAGGATATGTTACGTTTTATACGATACGGAAAGCATTCTATCGCGCTTGTACCGATATATTGGAGTGAGCGTGATGGCCTGTTTTACGTATCGAGTAAAACCTTTTACCGATACTTACAGTCATGATAGGGCTACAGATCTGATGACCGATACGACGAATACATTTATACCTACACAATTATATGCAGATAGTACATCCTCGTATATTATATACCTAGGTAATAACTTCTTGAACACTAAACCTAGGCTGCTTTAGATGTCAATTTCTAATAATGTGATAGGTACATTAACGTTGCTTTGATATAGTCCTTAAGTAGCCTAGAGTTCCAATTAGGGTTTTCGATATTTTTTTCTGCCATCAAGGGGCACTACTTGGGCTGAGGTCCAAACAGCTGTCAGATTCATAGGTACTAAATTTAATATGAAAAATCGAAATTCTATTGTGTTTGGAAGTTTATTAATTTTGTACTAGATTATGACTAGAAAACGCTCGACGAACTGAAGATTAAATTCTAAAACAGGGGCGCAAAGTCACTGGTATTAAAGAAAACTACTAGAACATACCTAGAACTGATTTTTCTATTTATTTTATAAACCATAAAATATACAATTAAGATCGCGTACTTTGTTCGACAGTACGTTGGATCTTACGTCACAGTGATGCCATCTCACCAACCCATAGAGGTAGAACCCTCATTGGGTACCTACGAGGTAGAAGCTACAGTTACGTACATATTTCGTTTGGGAAACGGTTGTTCAACTAGAGAACAGCAATTTTGCCGGCCGATTGTCTATGACTAAAACGAATAATATTTCCTTTTGCTTTTAATATACATAGACTGAAATAAGGTACATACGTAATTAGTTTACTTTGAGCAAACACACCCGTTCCGGGACACCTTTTCATTTAATCAAAACTTGTTTGCACACCCAACAAACGGTGTTTTGTTCGCGGAGGGCGAGCGATCTGCGCCAGAGCGCTGCATAGTTGCACCCGAACACCGGTTTATTTACCGGTTTTGATAGATCCTTTTTTATGTGCATTGAAATTTATTAAAAGCACAGTGAGGGTGCGCGTGCGCGGCGACAACTGCCGAGATTGTTGCACCTGGCCCACGCGCATAGAGCCGCCTCTAGCACATGTGATGATGATACGTTGCACCCTATTGTTGTTTGATTTATGCGCGTTTCTGACACGTATTATCTATTTAATTGAAGCACGACCCTGTTCCGTAATCTTGAAGGTATGCCTTACCTGCATCCTCATTCCTCATCTCTAATTTTCACTGACTTTTCCAAATAACTTGTACATATTGAGTACATACCTAAATATGCGTCTATACTTATATTTTAATAACAATTTTGAACTGGATCAGCAACAAAGCATTTGTAGTAATATTTTACTTCAGATTTAATATAAATTAACTGACGTATTTAATGTCTTCCTTTACCTACTCCTGTCTAGTAACTAACCGTTAATTGAAATTACAATAGCTTGTTTGAATAGCAGTAGCTGTTTCAGGGCGCGGTTATTGATAGCGCCTCTGAGCAGAGTGCCGACTGCCGGCCGTGCAGTGCTCCTGTAGCCGTAGGTACCTACGGCTATTACCATGAGCTGCCGCTACGTTATTAACGCGTTTACTTTATATCCGGCTCGCTCGCTCTAATATGCGAGTACGAGGAGGATGGATAGAAAGTAAACGCGCGTTAATAACGTAGCAGCAGCTCATGGTACGGCTACTGGACTGGACGCTGTAAATATATGTACCTATCTACATTTTGTTAGACGTCGATCGCGTGCGTGAAACGGTGCGCAGCGATTGTGTAGCCTGCGTAGTGCTCTTGATCATGCCAGGACCGCCCAGCGCGGACAATGTTGCCCTACGGTAATAATGCATTACCTTAACCATCTCCTTTCCAAAGGAGTAGAAAAAGCTATTAAATCATACACGGACTACATATTCGAACCAATAAAACCGCCTCGCTTCGTTCGACAACTCAGTTATTAAACATAATCCTTTTTAAATTCGAGTGACGGTACTAAAATTATATCCAGTGCAAGAATGCATGCATCTCCAAAAGTTTATTGCTTTATTATTCAAGTCCATACATTTACCACAAGTCATTAATAAAGAAAGTTTCAAGAAAGCCCAAGACCGCTTAAAAGAAAGTTGATGTCTTAAGTCCAAGCTTTTACCTATACTGGTAACAATACATTAAATCGTCCAATTTTGTGGCTATGTACGCATTTATTTACAACTTCATCTTCCCGGACATAAAATGCAGACGTGAGCTGGGTTGCGGTGCGAGATCGCACTTGCATAATAAAATGCGGTTACTGGTCAGACTCGTGGACTCGGTTACGGCGAAAATAAACTTCATTATAAGCAAACCAATAGTGTAATCAAGAATTCGAATAAAATGGTTAGTATCGAAGGATCACATTCCCTTTGCGACTTATTTGCGAGACCTTTATTTATGAGCGGAGCGTGTATGATAGGATTGCGCGACCGCGAATAGGAAGTTACGAGTTCAGAAATCGAAACGATTCTAAGAAATGAACTGAATGTCAGAGGAGGTCGATTCTGTTATATATACGTCGCTCGGCTGTTGCAATTTGCAATGGGTGCCTTTGTCCGCGAGGCATCAATGTCGTCCTCGATGTCGGCGGCATAACGCGGAAACAATGCGCGGACCACATTCGTGCCTCGCGCGACCGCCGAGCACCGCCGCGGCCTGGTCGTGTCGGCGAGGGCACAGCCGATGTTTGTGCCCATAAAGTGTCATTATGGTAACAGTACCTCATTGTTGTTTTCGGCGATGGCCGTCTCCCTATTTTCTCCGCTCGCTGCGTAAAAGCTCGGCGCGTCACGGCGAGTTATAACCAAAATGGGTTACGACCGCCTCTTGCGAAACTTTTACGGGCCATCGTCTCCGACGAAATCTCGTTCGGTTTAATGGCCTTCGAATTTTAAGTGCCAAAGAAAGGTAAATCACATTGACGCGACATGAACTTCGTGATTTGACGAGGACTGGAGCTTAAAAGTTGATTGTGTTTAAATAAGTTAAACTTAACACTGCTCAAACTTGGGTAAATTATCGTTTATTTACGAAGTTGTGAAAATACAAAAAGATAATTGTATTTGGCATTTCTCCTCAAACGCTGTGACTTTGGTGACAACCTTATCACACGAATCCCTTGAGAGATATATGAATTTTTGGATATCTTGGTAGACATAGTTGACAACTACCAAGATAACCTAAAAACATATGAGATACCCGCGGAAATCGAGTAATAATGTTGCCACCGCGGTTGAGACGCACAATGAAATAAATGCCCATTTGTAATACAACGAATCATACATGACATATAGACATGAATATATTTAAGGTCCTAAGTTTGGCAATGAAAGTGACTAGAAAATAGCTCATAACAACTAGGACTAGGTAGGAGGTTTTTGAAAAACCTACGGATTATTACATACTGTTGTGTAGCGTAGCGTGTGCCTATTTATTACATTTCAGTAATGTAATGAAATTCGGAATGCATTGTGCAAGAAGAGCGTTTGTTTACCATTACATAATATTGTAGTTTACCAGTTGCCATTGACCCGTGAGTTTAGCTTACTAAGAGTTTTTGTTTCGTGGAAATGAGCGGAGTCAGATTAATATAATTGATGCCAAACTTGTGTGATGATAATTGGTGTCTAATGTCCGGGAAAATTACATAATTTACAAATTGTTTAGTAGTGTTAATTTACATAGGTATGTGTTGTGTGCATTGAACTCCCTTACCTAACCATAATTATGCAATTATTTAAAATCCACTGCAGCTATGTAGGTACCTACTACGGCATGACTTTGAATATTTCGAGTTCATGTATATTTAGGTCTTGAAACAATAGAATCAAAATGTTACCTACCCACTTTCTATCTCCTGCCTACGTATTTTCTGTATCACTTTCGTTTCTCTTAAACAAATCACAAAGAGCCGAGTTCATTATTAACTTTGTGATTACAGCTATTGTTTGCGTATTATAAAACAATGATTATTTAAAATCTTCATGAAGATGTCAGCCGCCGATCAAAGATATTATAAACAAGCGATAAAAACACGCTTGAACGAGCAAACATAATGGTCTTAATAATATGGAAGTGGATTGGAAGACAATGCTGCCCGTGCAGGGGCGCGGGCGCAGCTCTGCACTCACCTAATCACTGGAGTAGGTAGAGCGTTCAATATCTAACCCATGTGCCCACCATGAGCTGCCACGGCGCTATCAACGCGTGCTTACCTACTATCCATTCCGCTCGTAACTACTCGTATATTCGCGCGAGCCAGATAGAAACTAAATGCACGTTAAAAACCCCACGGCACGGTACTCCATACCTACCTCTCGGTACCTCATGGTACGACGACTGCTAGTTTTACCTTGACGTGATCATCATTTGCGTATGTGTAAATCATCCGTATTAATTTTTTATTGGACAATAATATTTGCCCTAATCTTTATACACAGGTTAGGAACATACTGTAGCGATTGCGATTAAGAAAATCGGCCAAGTGCGAGTCGGATTCGGGCACCAATCTTGCTCGGTTTCGTAGCAGCAACCATAAAAATTACACTTAATTCAACATATTTCAAAAACTATATGAGATACTTTGATGAAATTAGAAATCGTTGATATACATCAGATCCATTTTCAAGGTTCTCATGTTAAACCTTTAAATAGGGGTATAAATTTTGTACGGAGGAAACATATTTTTTGTTGAAGACACAGAACGTAACGATGAGATTTCTTATTTTATAAAAGTACAAAAAGCTGTATTTTGGAAATTGTATACCTGCAGTGTGGATGTAAATTTTGTACATATGGGAGGTTTTCTTAAAAATGATAACATTGATAACTTTAAACTAACCCAGAGGGGATTTAAAATTGGAACATTTTTTAAAAGGGAATCTTATTTTTTTAAGCTGGAGCCTAATTCAAAGTATTTAGTATTAAAAAACAGTATTTTCCGAACGTGTTATAAGTAGGTATTGTTTAACGAAATGGGTTTTACGACGGATCATATTCTATTTGTGACAATATAACCAAGTAAGTAACTACTAGACTGAATCGTATCATATATCACTCACCTGTACCTACGCCTTTAATAACATATGATATGATACACACAACACATTTCTTTAGATACTAGATATGGTCGCCATCAGATATATCGAAGCGGCCAAAGTGCTCAAAATCATCTGAACACGCACTCTAACACCATGGCAATAAAGGCCAGGGAGCCTAGTGTAGGTAATAACTTATAAAAAAGGTCTCGATGGCGTTTACGTTTTTCATCGCCATTTCATACAAATGACGATGAAAACGTAAACGCGATCGAGACGTTTTTTATAAGTCTATCACTAGGCCCTCTGATATGTGTTAGCACCGACTGCTCCGATACATCTTATGGCGACTGTACTCGCAGTTAACGAAATGTGAACAGGTTGACCAGGTAAGGTACGGAGTGATGTTGAATGGGAGTGTAATCAACGCTATTGATACGCGGCCGCCACCTGCAGAACTTGTTGCATTGTTACCATTCGTGAGCTGAATAACGCGCCCTGGGGCTCGGGTGCTCCGCTTACCCATTCAATGTGTGAAAACCAACGACAATCGAGTGATTTGTTGGCCGACTAGTTTAAATATAGCTTAAATGCTATATTTTAACCGTATATATGTAATTATACATGTATATTCTAATTTTTAGGTCGTGTGTCGCTGCTACGTTTGTAACTACAATACTAGTGAAGTAGTTATCTAATGTAAAACAGATTTATAAAAAAAAACTTGTGTCAATTCCAAATTGTCCGAAGCAATCTCATTCCGACTTGGGTGTCGTATTTATGTTCATCTTCATGAACAGACTAAGAAGGACCTACCTATGCTTCCTCCGCCAATCCTGAAAATACATGAAACCATCCAAATGGCTACTTACTTACTAATGGGAAAACTACAGATATTTTCTGACTTACTCCAAAACTGGCATTATGAGAACTCGACGTGCTAGAAATTTAAATTCTTCATAACCCAACCTACTGAGAATGGCAATATGCACTACAGACGATCTCAGTAGCCCAGTAGCCGTAGCATGAGTTGGAAAGTAAAGGTTACGTTGGGTTTTACTCGATACGTAAATAATTCTATCGCGCTTGCACTGATACACTAGAGCGAGCGCGATGGAATGCTTTATCTACGTATCGAAGAAAACCTAACTTATTATGGTATAGTCCATTTCAAATACGAAGGCCCGATGCCACGCGAAACTTTTATCATTTAATTGGTCCACTACAAATTGGCACGTGTCGTCCACCGATGTATGCAAAGAAAATCACGCCACAAAATGGTCTGGCCAAGTATCTTTTACTTTGTTATCACTGGCCGGCAACGCATTTGCGACGCCTCTGGTGTTGCGGATGTCCATGGGCGACGTTAATCGCTTTCCATCAGGCGATTCGTCTGTTCGTTTGCCACCTATAGCATAAAAAAAAAAAAAAAAAACTGATCCTATTGTCGACGCCTAATGACTTTGCCAAGTGGAATGGGGCCTTCGTATTTGAAATGGACTATACGGCTACTGGTGGTTATTTCGGTGGGAAATATCTGAAAAAAAATATCCGTGGAAAACATTTCAAACTTGAAACCTAACAACATACATAAATTGAGTCAGATCATATTAAAAAAGAAGAACGAAAATAAAATATGTCAAATTGTCAATTACATAAAATGAAATCAATGAAAATAAAAGTCACTTGTTATATTATATGGTACATTTGTTGATATTAGCCAGTTATGAAATAGGTAGGTAAAGCCACCTTATCTGCTAGTAATGCAAACGTTGAATAAATCGCGAACAAGTAGCTGCGCTGGCGCACTACCGGCCCGGAAGGTCATTAGACTACGCGGGTCACCGTCGCTATCCGCTTGTAATGTTGCAATTTGTTCCGTAATACTTTTTGTTTATTTTTACTTTTGTAAACAAGTGCTCGTGATACCTATGACCTATAATTATGGTTTCATGTTAGCAATAGATACCCTAAATACATACCTACGTTTATTTTATATACCTACTAGGTACGGTCAGTTACATAGTCATGTATCCACTTTTTCACCTCAGTAAGGTAAGGTATTTTCTTTCTTCTTTTTAATATGATCTGACTCAATTTATGTACCTATGTTGTTAGGTTTCCACATAGAAATGAAAATTTCAACTGATGTTTTTCCAGATATTTCCCACCGAAATAAACACCAGTAGCCGTACCATAATACGTTAGGTTTTCTTCGATGCGTAATTAAAGCATTCCATCGCGCTCGCTCCAAGGTATCAGTGCGAGCGCGATAGAATTTTTTACGTATCGAGTACCTATCCACTTTTTCACCTCAGTAAGGTGAAAAAGTGGATACATGACTTTGTAACTGACTGTACTTGTATGCTACTATAATTTAAATAGTCATACATAGTATACCCATACGACACCTAATAATATTTATGTATCTAAATAATCAATCAACACGATTTTGTATAATAATTTGTAAAAAATTAATTTAGGCACGTTTTATTGTCAGCTGATGCCTAATATTGAAACGAGTAATATCTACTGCCTATCGGTTACCTATATTTGAATATTTATCTTATGATTATCAAAATTATCAGAATTCGTCTTTGATCAATCGCATCACAACTCGCACGGAGTTGGTTGCGCAAACAAACCGGATATGAAGACCCCTGACCGGAAACACTTGTTTGATCGCTTTGCAGGTACCTACGTTGAAGGTACAATACGTACATACACGGCAAGAAAAGTCCCGAGGGTCCCTTTTAACTAACACGTGCAAGGGCTACATTGTGAAGGCATGTACTTACCTAAATACTCATACGTGGCCCCTACAAAATCAAGATCCGGATTTTAATGCGTATTTCAATTACTTTTGCTTTATTCACTTGTACCTACAGTGTGTATGTGTGAAAATAAAGACACGTATGTACTTGTAAGTAGATACATAAGCATGAGTGATGAGTTACAATGGATTTAAATATTCTTGACTGTTATTATAAGTAAAATTACATAACTAACTACTACGTACTTACAGGTTATACATATTTACAGGTAACTGCCTTCATTTGGCTAAGAGTTTCTTTCCAGGGAAATCAGTTTTTCAAATACGAGTATGTAAAGTCATGAGATTTTACATTTGTGCTCCGGATTACTGGCACCGAAACTCCATTTTACAGCGATCTTCGAATATCCTCCATAGTAAATAATTTATGAATTGGAAAACAATAGACGTTCCGCGCAGTAAAGTGTCAGCGATGGTCGGATAAGGGGCTCGCAACAAACTGGAACACGGGTTATTCAAGCTACGTCAAGTAATGTTCATAGTTGAATGGTTTAGAATAATTGAAGCAAGTTATTTATAAGTTTCCTTTAAGAAGCAAATCATGTGCGCGATCGTAGCCGGATGCCGCCACCCTTCGGAGGGCATGCCTTCACAAAGGCATTTAGTCTATTTAAAGACATCCTGCTTAGTGCGGGGGCCCAGTCCACTCGCACGTGCGTCAAGTGTCCTGCGCGCACAGACCTGTCAATTACTGTCACCCTCGCCTCACCATCTCTGCCTGTGACTGTCTGTACCAGCTGTACCAACTAGCATTCAGTCACCGCGAAATCTTATCACCACTGCGACGGCTATCCGCTCACCTCCTGTCCTTGGGCTAGTGACGAAACTTGAATACCTGCCTATTCGTTATTTATAACTTTGGTTTAGTCGATAACGTTTGGACAATCTTTAATCTATTTCCTGTCAACGAGTTTTTACAGGTCCTTACATTTTTGCACAATATACTTTACTATACGATTACGGATTGCGCGGACAAATATCAAAAATGGAATTGCTTGTTCAAAGACTGTAAGTAAGTAATTTGAATTTGGGTTCTGGATTGTTTGATTAATTAAAAAAATACTAAATACCCAATCTCCTAAACCATGAAAACAATCAAATACTACTAGTTTATACTTACAGTTATTTCGTAGAACTGTTTGTTTACAGTGGTCGCAAATTGTATAAAAAGGAGGCATAAATTAAACTATACGAAATAGGTATTTGATTTATATAATACATGCAATACATATGATGTTAAATTAATTCAGATAATACCTGCAACTGCAATCGAATTCCCAATAGGTGCGGCGTCATAAGGTGATCACATAAATAATGATCCGAACTCCTCAGGAAATTGAGTATCCTGTTCCGCTCAAGCAAACAAGATATTGCTCAACTAAATTTATCGAAGGAGCATATCTGACAATATAATGGAGGCGAATACAATAAGAACCGATTATAAAGACCAGTGAAGCGAAGATTATGCCGCTCAATGAGACACATACAGGAGCGGCCCTTGGCGAGGCCGCGCTGGAGCGAGGAGATCGTGGAGCGGTCTTCCTTCACAAACTGAGCACTTGTCTAAAGTACCCAGTACGACATGAGCTCGAGATCTGGAACGGCCATGGGTAGCCGAGGATCATGCTTGTGCTGGTTCGATGGACACAGGTGTCGATAGGTATGGGAAATGATAGCCCAGGAGACTTGCGTCGACTGAACAACAACCAACGAAGAACTAAAATCAGCACCTGTACTTAGATATGAAGACGTAGGTGAGTACATAGTAATTAGTAGGTATGTAGGTAAATATTACTTAGTCGCTATCAGATATATTGGTGCATTCCATGAAAAAGTTTACTTTGTCGGGAACGTGACGGCTATGACAGGTACCTTAGAAATATATGGAAAGTGCGAGAATTCTGTATAAATACAAACGCCCAGATATAAAATTATGATACACCAAAAGCTGTATTCGTAACTTTCTTAAATGTACGCGAAGAACGGCGTCACGTACCCGACATTCTCTTGGAATGCACTTATATATTGAAGTGGCCTATCCAATATCTAAATATCCTATAACTATCTAAAGTGCAATCATAAGCAATGTCTTGCTTCTAGCAACCATCTATCTCTTCTATATCGATAATCAAAATGTTACAACGGTAGATATTTAAATAGCATAATTAAGATATTTACGGCTTGGGCTGACGATATAATCAGCATGAAATTGGATGCTGTAAATTGTTTCGACTGTTAATTGCATAATTACTTGTTTCTCTTTTCTATTGCAACTACAACTTGTACGAACACTATCCCGAAATAAAGCGACATCCCCTCACCTGCCTGTGTTACCAGAGTACATTCAAAAAAGTAATCCATATTATTTGTTGACCTCAAAGCTCAACAAAACAATTAAGAAAATACTTTTCAAGGGACTTACTCTGGGAGAGGCACCACTGTCAATCATGATGCACTGAAATTGACAAACTGCTGCCAAACTGTTGGGGATAGGTTACTTGTACCTTCTACTGTTCATATATTGTGATCCTGCGCACCCCGGCGCATACGCGGCCCTCTTCGTATCGCACGTGACGTAAGAGACATTCTACGCCGCTCCGGTGACAACCCTCCTTTTGGTGAGACGGGGCAACGACCTCGCCGCCTTCTCCCCTAACGAATTTCAAAAATATCGGAACCACATGTTCTTGACCTTCCTCGTACTTTTTCTTTCTTCCTACTGAAAGGGAGAATTATTATTTAAACCGGAGCTTATTAAGGACAGGAAATTATCTGTGCTCTTTACAAATGCTTCTGTGGAAGGCAAGTAAGGAGGTATCTAACTAGTACGTATACTTAATGGGCTATAATCCTGAAAAGTGTAACGAGTTACCTAAGTACATACTTATTTTTTTAGGTCCACAACTACGGCAAATAGTTTTACGTGTGCATCCGTAGGTAATGCTTATTACCAAATAAAAATCAGTACCTAGGTACAGAAACCAATTCGGAGCTACGAATTCTTGCGATATAAAGGTTTGACAACTATCTAACCATTAAAAAAATCTTATTTAGCAAAAAATAACCGTTTGCAATCCCTACATGTATATTTTTGCATTAAAAATACATAACTATGTATGTCAAACAATCTTGACATGCTTTTTTTAACAATTTTTTTAATTGGTTCATGATTTACCTATGCAATCAAAAGACGATTTAAATATTCGTTTATTATTTACAATTGTTACATATATTTCAGAAGGGCATTTTAAACAATAGGCATGGTCTAGGTCACTCTGACACTGAAAAGTAAATCTTCACTTAATTATCTTGCATAAAAAAACGAACAACAATAAAGTTTTCCCAAAAGGAAAAGTTAATTAAAAGCTAGCAAATAAATAAATAAATAAATAAATATTTTTTGGACATCTTTACACAAATCGACCTAGTCCCACGGTAAGTATTAACACGGTAAGTTTAAGTATTTTGATTATTTTTGTTTTTTTTTTTTTAATTATTTGCTGAGTACATTTTTTTATCAAACACTTCAGCCTTTTCCAACGTACCACACGAAAGAAAATTTTACGTAGATAAGTAGGTAAATGCCACTTGAAACGGTCGCACAGAATTAAAATTTATGGATACCTAACCTACAATCGTTTAATCAACGAATTACGAGTATCGATCGAACCCGACGTCGCTGTAACGTTTTAATTTCAATCTACAGCCATCATCAAACAATTAAGATTCGTTGCTAAGGTCTATGAAGCTATAATTATAATTAAAGCTATTGAAATCATTCATATATTGTAATTGTACACTGAATCATGTAGAGTATGTTTTATTAAATATTATGTACAGGGTGAAACATGTGTCGTGAACAACAATACGTTTTTCTAACTCTATAAACAACAATGAAAAGATATTTATTTATTTTTTGTATTTTTTTGTTTTATTTTTTGTATTTTTTGGCTTTAGGATATCCAAAAGGATTTTTAAGATAAAGTAAAGAAATAATTTAAATTACCTCTTCAAATTTAAGTAATTAATAACGGCAATTTTGTCATTTCGTGTAAATGTAACATTTTAAATAGCTTAAATAGCCGTTATCATTTCTGAAACACACCTTAAAAATTTGAAAAAGCAACAAAAATACAAAAACAAAACATGACTATTTCTAAGTATCTTGTTAGGCATTCAATTGTTAGTTGTTTATAGAGTTAGAAAAACGTATTAAGGTAAACGCAGGTATTAACGCCCCCCTTAAGGCATTTTTTTAATCAGGCCTAGTTTTTAAGTATACACGTTGTCCCAAAATTTAATTTTCCTATTTTATGTGCTACTATGATAATTAAAAAAGGTAAATAATGAGTTACTCGTCCTTTAATTGAACATTAAGATGTCAAAAATCTATTTCTAAATTACAGAATCGATTTCTGCTATTAACGACCCATAAAAATGGGTGTGAAGGTATCAACGATTTTTAAGCAGCCATTACCGATTGAGTTTCAATAGTAGATTGTACAACAAGGGCATAAAGGGAACCATTTCTACCCGAGGCAATTTTATGTTAAAATAGTTGACGAGGGTAAAAATGGACATTTATGCCTTTGTGGTACACCGCTTTTCACTTTAATTACGAAGAAAATAAAATATATTTATATAGGTAATATTTCTAAATTTCCATGTTAAAGATTTCGGAGCATTTTTGAACGACAATCGAAATGATGTGATTTACTAAGTTTTTAATGTGTTCGTTTTGGAAGAGGCTGATCGGGCAACTCTTCCTACCAAAGCCACGTGTTTGTTAAAACTTGTATTTTTGTAATTAGTAATTTATGGCATTAATCATTTCCTTAATATTATAACTACCTACTTATTTAGGTACGGTCGGTAATACCTTCTTATGGTTGGTATCAACGATTTCTATGAGTCGTTGATAGAATATGTAAGAACTAACGTAAAATGTATTACCGATCCATATTAAACAATAACAATATTGAATTTTTATTATGTTTGTCGCTACAAAACACTTTCTGATTACGTGATATTAAAAATGTAGGACCTAAAAGCACTTTTAATGGATAAAACTTCGTCATAAACAATGTCTAAGATAATATCCGTTTTCCAAAAATATTGTATTTTGGTTAACTTTATAACATCAAAAGAAGAAAACCAAGTGCTAATGTGTATGTCGTTAATAGTTTTTTGAAAATTACAATTATTTTGATCTCAATTAATCTATAAACATACTTATGTTTTCATAGAATAATATCGTACGAGAAAGAAAAAACTAAACATGACATTTTAGTCATTACCGACCTACGGGTCGTTGATAGCTGCTACTACTAAAAATAATGAAGCAATCACCGTCCAAATTTAATTTTACATTTTATATATGATAATGGATGTTATTTGATAAATTGTGATAAAATATCTGTAATTTATAAATAAATGAATATGATAAGCAATAAATGTAGATGTAAAGTAGTCAATTGTTAAAATAAACGTCTTAGACAGATAAGTCGAGTCCTTACTTGAAAGTGCAAGCGCCAGTATGGAATGTCCTTCTTTCTCGGTACTCACAACTTGATTAATGTATTTTTATCTTTTATCGAACTACCACTCAAACTAACTTAACCGTACCCTATACTCAAGAAATAAACGCTTCTGGAAAACAACCTACCTACCCTCACATAAGTTGTGGCAATTAAAAAATACCGAATTACTTATTAGGTCGCTAATACCTTCGGATTTTCGATGGAGCGTTAATAGCTGCGTTTACCTTACTGTTCACGACCCATGTTTCACCCTGTATAGTACCTACCTATGTGTTTCTAATAAGTTCTTGTAAAACCTTCTTTAATTTGTAAGCTCGATAAACCTAACAAAATTCGAACATAAAATTAAATAAGTTTATTTTTTCTATGTAACCAAAAAATAGGTCATTACGACTCAAGTGCGAAAAACACGAATTTCCTCTTTGCACGAGTCTCGTACGACGTTTTTTAGTACAGATGGCCCTCCGAAATTTTGGACCTGACGTAAATTGTCTTCGTTCTTCTCGCACTAAAGCCTAAAAAAGGTACCATCTGTACTAAAAAGAATAGTTATTTACCACTGAGAAGATCGAATAATTATATAATACTTATGCGATGGACAAAATGTAGACTTGTTTAAAACAATTGTCACATTTTGTAAAATTGTATATAAGTTAATTAATAAGTAATAACTTACTCGCAATTTCAAATGCACGGAACTACGAGACAGTAATTTTGCTGTGAAACATCGATTTCGCGTTTCATCTGCCGAGCGACGATAATTGTGTAGCTCTGCCGAGTTGCACAAGCGGCCACTCCAACCCGATGACCGAAGAGGCCACTGTGCAAATCAGTCCAATTATGCAAGTGAATCGATTAGAAAATGAGCAGATGGCTTGTACGATATTAGATCGCGATCGATTGTCTTACGTAAACAATGCCGGAACGATGTCAGTGGGCAAAGATTTGCTTTTCAAAAGAGCAGTTAACAATTAAGTATTGTAGTGATTACGAGGTCATCATCATAAACTTAAGAGATATTCTCTTGTCGGTGGAGTAACTTCCAGCCCTCTCTATCTTGTTACGAGGTACCTAATATATTTTCGAATGTCAGTGTATTAGTTAATATCACGATCTTTAAAGTTAATGTCGGATCCATGTGCGTCGAGGCAATTTCATAAACTTTGATATGCAGGATTAAATAATTGAAACAACTGACGAGAATCCTGCATTTTCAACGAGATTGTCAATCTCAAAGTTGCTTTAGCTCAATGGAAAGCGGCCCAATTTTATTTTACGTGTCGGTCTCACGGATAGAGGTGACTTTGAATATAATTTCTATGAAAACCACACGTGGCTTCTTAAGGCACTGGTTCCACCAAAAGCGATCGAGCGATTGATAGCTCGGCTATAAAAATGAACAAAAGATAAGATCGCTCCCGTGTAAAGAAAGGAGACTCTGCAATCTTTGTAGCTACTCGCTCAGCTAGTATAGTTACTAGCTCAGCTGTGAACTAGAAATGTCATCGCGTCTCTTTTCTTTACACGGGAGCGATTATCTTTTGTTCGTTTTTATAGCCGAGCTATCAATCCCTAAATCGCTTTTAGTGGGACAAGTGCCTAAACCAAGATCCAGTAAGTATTGCTATTGACTAAAAAAGTGTCAAAAACCCCTGTTGATCGTACTTTTAAACCCACCTAGGTACGATTAGGTCGATATCCTTAGAAAGCCTTCTATGAAATCGGAAATTGTATGCATTAAATAAATATCTTGGGACATCTTATACAAATCGACCTAGACCCACAGTAAGCTCAAATAGGGCTAATTAATATATATGTGTGGGTTATCAGGCGACGATATAGATATATATACAGATATTTAAATATATAGAGAGCCATGACCATGACCAAGGAACAAATATTTGTGATAAAATAAATAGACAAGTAATGCCCTCGCCGGGATTTGAACCCGGAACCTCCAGTTTCGTAGGCAGGGTCACTGCCAACTAGGTTACGGAGTCTGACAATACATTTTAACTAAAGTAACATATTAACTTAGATGGATGTATTTCACAAAATCTTTCTTCATAGTTCTACAGATCGGTTTTAATAATTATACGATTCCTAATCAATTATGTTTGTAAACAAAATTTCTTTAAAGTTATTGGGCTAGTTCACTATGGTAAATACCTAGGTAAAGGTATTTATGTACATACATGTATTGAGACATCTATTATAGAATATTTATGGCGCGGCAACCTCTGAAGTTAGTTATAACTTATAACTATGAGTGAATTACCAAGTAACCAGAAATAATTATATTCTTTAAGATCTGTGTGCCTTACTTAATGTCTATCCATCCCGCTCGTACTCGCGTATTGGCGCAAGCGATCCCGATAGAAAGTAAACGCGCGTTAATAACGCCGCGGCAGCTCATGGTACGGCTACTGGTTTCATCTTCATGATCACTGCACGATTTCACGCCATTTGTTACGTATACAAAATGTGTACTATTTCCATGTCACATTCAATCAATTCAGTGAACGACTGGCCTTTTGATCGCCGATAATAGTACGCTGTTAAAGGTAATTAGATCAATATCGAGAAGCAGCGAGTCATTCATTATCTATGCAAACTAGCTTTATTGATATACCCATTGATAAACTTTATGTCTGACGTAAAATAAATAAAGGACAGAATAATGACTGCTCCGATTATGACTCTACCTAAGTAAGAGTAGAGTAAGCTAAGCTAAGTCTATCAATACGTAATCTACTCGTACGAATTTCTGCTCGACCACACGCACATTATGCATTATTAGTTGTACTTAATTGCAACTATCCTGTAGGAACGTAATAAAGAACTACTACTCGACGCACAACTCTCCAGTAGGTAGCAGAATGAACTAATTGAGACACAGCTACAATATTCACCCCATGTTTATGGCTTCCATAGAGCAAGCTATCAAATAAATTCCATACATGGAGGAAATACGGCCTCGCGTGTAGCGATTATAAGAGCCTTATTTTGTTATCTCAGCATCTTCCAATCATAATGTAACATTACACCAGCACATCGAGCTATGCACGCTACACATGCAGTGTAACATGTAGGTACGTGTCCGCCTGGCCGGTACTTCTGCAAGCCTAAATAACATGAAGCGAGACGTGTCATATAGTATCCAGGATAGCGTTCATAGGTCCGACAGTGGGTAGGTAACTTATTAGGGTAGCTTCGCGGATTGCGTGAATGCGTTCACGGTCGCGCAGCCTTTGTTGGTCGCCGCCCTGGGTGGGCCGCTCTATCGCATGCTCCACATTGCACGCCGCGCAGGTACATGCACCACGGCGCACCACCATACCGCACCACACACCACGAACACAAACGGCAGACAATGTATTGTGCAATTTGCCTCGCTTACATAATTCTGTTTGGTTAAAGGATTACTAACAAATGAGATATCACGCACCGCAAAATCCATTTTATCAACTAAACCTTTTTTTATGTTTGCTGATATCTATACTATACCTTCCTATAAATGCTTAGATACCTGCTAAAAGAAAATATGTTCTTGCTGTGTGCAAATTGTGAAATATTATGTGAATTCGATTTAGAGCCGGATCTCAGGATTCAGTGCGTTCTTACTTACCGATCCTTATGGGCTGGTACTAATTATGATTCAACGATAATTAATTTCGTATTGCTGCTTGCTGATAGAGCTTGCTAAATCATTTAGAATTATGCTATCGTAGCTACATGGCATTTTGTCTGTGAAACAAACTAGACAAAGATAATTTGTGTTGTCTTTATAGCTAACCGGTATTAGGTATGAGTCAGCCGTGATTGTTTAATTCAGTGCTACTAAACGTGTCATGGCGCATGCGCCAACAACAAGCTTGATTCATGCCCGGCGCGGTTAATCTCCTGTTACATCAGTCAGACTCAATCTACTTTAAGAAATACCTTTTGCAACAGATTATTGGTACTGCAATTTGAGCACACGTGTTATTACGAGTAGACTAAATGTATAGTAGGTACTTGTTTACATGAGTACATTACCTATAACTGCTTAAATTATTATAATACGTATATATCTACTAAGAAAGGTATCTTTACAAGATACTCTTAACTATGGTACTAGGTAGTCTGTCTGTACCAAAAAACCAACTACGTATTAATTCATATAATTACTTAATTGATCGGATCAAATTATGCTACTAACAAGTGCAACCATTATTACTTTGGCTCGTTTCGTTTGCTCGTATTCCTGTACCCACGTAGTTACCCTACCTGCATTTAAAAATAAATGTAATGTAAAACCAAAGACGTGAAAAACCACCACACGTCACCTAATCTAGTAGATGATCGCGGGGGCATGTACCTGTTGCGTTGCGCGCTCCTTTCATGGAATATTCTTCTTGTTATAGAGAGCACACGACACAAAGCGGGTTTATCTGGACGCATTATGAGGAGCATCTCCGCTCCCAGATCGCGCGATAATGCTCGTCGAGTCACAAAAGTGTATTGCTCGGGTCGCCGCCTCACGAGCGGAGCGCAGCGGCCGCGGCGGCGGCGGCGGCGCGGGCGGCTGAGCCCGATGTAGGTAAGGTGATCTCGAACCGCGCTGACCTTTGTGCTGCGGCCAACCGCCGTCGATCTTCTTTGTGTCGCAGCGAGCTTGTCAGCGTTCTCACAAGGAGCCTTGTTGTCTCTCTTAAAAAGAAAGTAGGTAGAGATATCGATGTAAGCATTGTTCCGCCATCAAGTTAATTCAAGCTAGTGGTGCTGCTGTCTATCGAACGCTATTTTTGTTTAACATTTGAATAGGGCTCTTTGTACTCGTTGTTTGAAGTTCTGAATGGCGAGCAGGTGTGTGTGTTGTCGAAGGCTTATGGCCGCTGTGCCCTGTAAAGGCACTGCTTTAGATAGTACTGCTTTAGTAGTAGATACCTTAAGAACCTTGGAAAATATGAATAGCCCTACTCCTTATTTATTAACAATGAAAATGAATGAAAATCACATTCACAAATTACGCTTTAATAATTATCTTCCAAATTGGTCGCCTAACTTTCCATTTGAGAGTCAAAACTTCTAATAATGTAGGCAATCTATCTACGTATGTCGTATAGGTACATAGCGCCAAAGCGTGTCACGTATAAAATTACTGAACAGTTCGAACCTGCCATATTCAAAATAAACCCTTTTGAATCAAAATACTTCGTTGGTAACACTATGATACAATAAAAAGCAGTTTGGTAAATTGAATAGAAAATAAGTTATCAGACCATTGTGAAATTATAAAACGATAAAATACCACAAGGGATTATCGTCTGCGCTATGGTCACCCTTTGAAATGAACAGTGAAGAGTTGATGTGTCACAGAAGTTGTGTATGGAGCGACATGTTTGTCAAACGCACTTTGTCGGCCGTGGGACCGCCGCGCTATGCGTGGACGCGCATTCTGATATAGGCTTATTAACTTTTCATTCACATGTTATAAGCAAAGCCTTTCGCTGAGCAGTTAAATGATTAAGAAACCGAAATTCTAGTTGGTATATTTATGTACTTAAACTTTACGGGAATACATAGATCTGCTTTATGGAAATCCATACGAAACGCGACATACCTGCAGGTAAAACAGAACAGAAATTGTTTTTTCTGTGACATACACCTGTATACAGGTAAACAGTTAATGTTTTGCACGTTTCTAAGACAAAATGTATCCGAAACGTGGGGCCGATTGACCATTTAGATATTTAGGTACTCCCAAAATGTGGATAGTTGAAGATTAACTAGTGACTATGATTATCAACTTGAATAAAAAAAATCATCACCTGGGCTTGCTTTCGAGAGAAAATGCACGAGCAGCTATGCGCCGTAAGTAATTATTGAAATAGGGAATGTTCTCATGCAATGTCCTCGGCTGTGTTCTTCGCACGTTTATAGTCATTAATCAAATCGTCGAATTTGATACAGACCCGGTGTCAAAGCCGGTGTGTAACCGTCAAAATAAGAGCAATCGTAACCCATAGCGTATTTAATGAAACCTAATCTTCAAGAGAATGTACTCAATGCAAACTTTTAGGAGAATTTTCTCATAATAACTTGCAGTTTGTTTTCTAGATTTCGAAAATTTTCTGCAATTTTTGCCCGAATTAAGTAGAGATAATGTCTTCATAAAAATTAGTACTCAGATCATTTTATAGGGTTCTGAAATGTGCACATTTTCCTCAATTTCCCCCCAATCATCATGGAACATGTTCTCAATAGAAACAAGGAGAAAAGAAGTAGGTACGTTACGCCAAAAAGGGTTTTAAAGGTGGTTGTAATAGTATCCTAATTGGTAATCAATAACCATACACTGAACAAAAAAGATTCTGAACGTTCACTACTTATGTTTAGTTTAAATTTCCTCGCTTAGCTACGGATATTTTAGCTGCTTAGATTCTTTGCCAAAATATAAGATTCTTACTCTCTCTCTCTCTCTCTCTCTCTATCAAAATGTTGTCTTTCTTCTGAGCAATAATTATTTCCATCTAGTTAATAGCGAGCCTCTTTCTTTGTAGATATTCATCGCTTCTCTCGTTCTAAGTTAGAACGGGAGAAGCGGAAGCGGAGGATGATTATGTAATGATGATGGTTGCTGAGAAGATAGCGTTTTCAAAGAGTTAATAAACAACTTCTCGTTTGAAGTGGATATATGCCACCAGAGTCGGTGATACGGCTATTTGTACTTTGTGCAATGATCGTGCGAACAATGAGTTTTAGTGTCGTGGTGGTACAACATGTTCGATAGGAAAGTATTTGAAAGTAGTGCACTTAAAATCTCCCGTCACGACATCTAATGAGTAAGTGATTTGTATTTTTTTATTATATTGATTATTAATATCCTTTAGTATTTTATTTGTAAAATTTAATTTCATTAAGTATTTAACAACGTTATTATGTATTATACTGAATTGAGGTATAATTATTTATTTCATTTTTGAACTACGGGT
The DNA here is from genome assembly GCA_025490895.1 of Thaumatotibia leucotreta. Taxonomy (NCBI): domain Eukaryota; kingdom Metazoa; phylum Arthropoda; class Insecta; order Lepidoptera; family Tortricidae; genus Thaumatotibia; species Thaumatotibia leucotreta. The sequence continues at coordinate 65,785 of JALPQI010004296.1, forward strand.
AAGTTATCGTTATCGCACTTTACGTTTGAAGGGCAATTAAGCATGCTCAGCCAAGTTGCCAATCGCTAACGCTTAGTAGCGTATCGTAGTATTCCCTCTCTGTCACTCTTTCATATTAGTGCGACAAAGACAGTTAGCTGCCTTTCGTTTACGATTGACGATTAAGCGTTAGCGATTGGCAACTTGTCTAAGCACCTAGGTAACAACAAAATTAGACTCACAAATATCACGGTACATTCTCATCAGTTTTTCTTAGTACTTACAGACTGCATCAAATCATCACTTAATAACGCAGACCGAAAGTAGCTGCGTGTAATTCAGATACGTATACCCGTGTACACGTATAACATTTCTTATACACGTGTTTTGTAACACGCTGGAAACGGGCCAAAAAACCGTTGCCGTTTTACACGGCAACGGGGATCCGGCTACGGATACGCAAAACACGGTGACGACCACGAGCCCTAGTTCTAACGCATCCTCTGCTAATGTATGCCAAGTACAGGTTAAGTTTCAAAAGGCCTCGAAGACAAAGAGAATAAATACCATAAACGGGTACCACTTTTACGTGTTTACAAATTTTTCTAAACTATTACAAAAATTTTAACCACCTAAAAGTGGTATTCATTATTTATTATAATTGCAATAATCGTTTGAAGGTAATTAAAAGGACATTAAATTGATACACACAAGTTAACAAAAACAAAGGATACCGTAGAAAAAATCGTACCAGATGACGCTTCTAGCTGGCCAGTGGCTGAGTGGAGCACCGTTTCTCGTAACAGATGTGCCAATTTGGTCCATGTCACCTCGTTCCTTCCCGCTACCAATTATAACAATGAAGTAGGAATCGGTCAGCTGGCACATTTTTTTACACTATCTGGATCGGCTGGCGGCCTCTTTTAAATGCGTCTGTTGACCCATATGTTGACCATCATTTTAATATGAACGTACTAGGTAATCTAGGCGGTGTATCTAGTTTATCTTTTATTGGATCTTAATTAATTTCATGGAAGACGTTATTTTTTTGTATGTATGTAAATTTATAGGTTTTTAAGTTTGTATCGCGTTGCGTCTGACGCTAAATTCGAACTGTCATTTTTCTACCTACATACTTAAGTTTGCTTGCCTATGGTTAGTAATAAAAAAATATTAACCGAGTGCAAAAAGGATAATTTCTCCATTATTTTAAAGCGTTCTACGACAACAATTCGCAATTGCTAATCAATTATTAATGACCTACTGACAGTTTTTAAATTTCAATTACATATTCGATCTCTCATAAATAATCATTATTATCACCAAGTATGCAAATACCGAACCTAAGCCAACTTTACCCAAAATCTTGTGACAACAGTAAAAGTATATTTTGCTTGAGCCTTTACGAAGTATTCCATGAATGTGTAATCAGAGAGTTTATTGATCACGGCAAGATTAACACCAGTCCGCATTGTCTGAATTGGCACGTCTTAAATTTTCCTTTTTTGTGCCAATAACTTAAGGAAATCAAGAATTATTTTTTTTCTCCGCGCATATGAATGTCGCAGTATATCACGCACAGAAAGAATTATTCCTTTTTACGGTAAGCTTTCGTAACAACTTTTCAATTGTAAATCGTAATGTTTTACGACTATTTCGCGTACTGAAATAGAATATCACTGGCATTCTTGAATATAATATGCAACGTTAATGCATAACGTAATATACGGTTAAATATTACGCATCACAATTTGCAGAATGTTGAAGAGTTGTAGGACGGGAAAATTGCTTCAAGATTATTGCATGATTTAGCGATTGATATTAAGTTTTTATTATTATTATTGAGCAATACCGAAGGGCGTCGTCGCTCATATGCAGCGAGCATCCTGCGGCGCACGTGCCGGCCACGCGGCCGGAAGTGCCGCCATCGGCCCACTTATGGCGACCTTCGCGATATTTATGTACATCTCTGAGTCCCTTGTGTTATATAAACAAACTTTCGCCACTCGAGTAGAGCACAAAGATATATAACGTGCAAACGCATTGGTGGTCGGTGATTCGTAACCCGCGCCGATGTCATTGTCAATACCTGCCTGCCGCGCGACGGCGACCATAAACAAATGACGACGATTTATGAGCTGTGGCCGCGCGTCTCGTATAAACCAGGATGACAATGACAACGGCTAATTAATAAACGATAAATTTGCCGAATTTGCGTATTTTACTTACCGACTATCTGCAGTATAGCCACATCGCTGCTATCAGCATGTGAACACCGTTTTAGAGATAATGCAGAATTCAAAACAATACGTCGGTTGCAGATAGATGCAGGTCGATATATGAGCTGTGTTTATTTCAAAATGCGTTCATTGAAGATCCTATTATGTTAGTTTTTGGAATTGTCTTGGACGATTATACAGGGTGGAAATCTTTTTGGGTCAGTGAGGGCAGCTACCAGATCCAGAGTAGCTACGCGAAAATGGCCTTAGAAAATCTTCGTTTCGAAAATTGGCGTTTACAGATTTTGGAAAAACATACAGGGTGCGAGAAAATTGTCATTTTTGACAAACTTTTTTTATGCCAATCGATCCTGTTTCTGTTGAGGAACAAAAGTTTGAATGGGACCAAAAAAATTTTACTGCTAGAAAGGCAGTAAATCGAGATTTAAAATTCCCATACACATTGTATGAAAACGAAAAATTATTTTTGTCTCGCTTATTTTTTTAAGCCAATCGATTCCATTCCTATCCATTCATTAAGTACCAATAGTTTCCTAGGGGCAACTTATGACAATGTACAAAAAAAGCCAAAATTTCAAGATAACTCTTTTCATACATTTACTATGGAAAAATAGTGAAACATTAATTACATTATCTGTCACGAAAATATAATATCATCCAATAAATAAATCTTTACTTTTTTACAAACACTTTTTAAATATAACCGGATATCAAACCCTGATAGTTCATACTTAGTTTAAAACTTCGCGAATATTTACCACGTAGTTGGTAAAAAAGGTTTTCCCATCACGTGTGCTTAATAAAGTAGGTATGTAAATTCAAGTGTTATTAAAAGGACTACTTAAGTTGGCAATAAATTAATAAATTACACGTCATATTGGCTATGGTCCTGAAAATATCACCAAATATCACCATGGGGGATGAAGGGGTCTAAAATAGGCTAAACTCGTATGACGTGATTAATGGACAAGCCCTAAATCCTAAACAGTTTAGGTACTGTCAACCATTTCAACAGCATACATGGAAATATTCGCTGAAATGTGTACCATTCAGAGATGTGCTGTTCTCTTCCCGTAAATTCCCAATTACTATGGGGTAACATACGATAATATTTGAGAATATTCCCCTCACTATGTTGGGAAAGTTATCGGTGACGGCATACCATTAGAAACATTTACTGTTTTAAAAAATATGAGGGGTTAGGTACCTCTTGTGTTGTTATCTAGTACTTGTTAGTACAATCGTCATCATCATATACATCGGAGCGGCCATGGTGGTCAAAAATATCTGAACATGCACTCTACCGCCATGGCATTGAAGGCCTTCTCAGATATTTGTGATCACCGTGACCGCTTCAATATATGTGATTACGACTGTACCTATTAATTTATTAAAATTGACAAGTTGTTTATTTATTTTTTGTATTTTTTGAGTTTCTGTTTTTGTATTTTTCGGCTTTACGCATTATGGAATAATTTAAATTACCTCTTCAAATAATTAAGAAATAATTAATAACGGCAATTTTGTCATTTCTTGTAAAATTAAATGATATTTATTACATTTAACGTTTTAAATATCTTAAATAGCCGTTATCATTTCTGAAAAACACCTTAAAAATTAGAAAAAAAACCACAAAAAAAAACATGACTATTTCTAAGTAACTTGTGGGGCATTCAATTGTTAGTTGTTTATATAGGAAGAGTTAGAAAAACGTATTACTGTTCACGTCTCATGTTTCACCCTGTATATTGTATTAAGCCCTTAATAGAATATCGCCTATAACATTGACACAGTCCCTATGACTTGCAATAGTCGTGATATTTGTTGCCTTATTTGTATAGGAACTGTTGACTGAGCATATAAAATGATAAAGCCGGACAGGTTAAGGTGGCTTATCTCGCGTGGTAGACATCCGCACGTTGTACGACGTGCGCTATCCGAGTAACACACTTTTGAATATCGCACCCCTGATCGATCACGGCGTCGTGTATCGGCCGCCACGTGATAAAATGCTTAACTCTCGCTCAACATAATGATATACAGCTTCGCGACCACATCGCTTCCGATCATTATTTTTTTATCGTGGTCGGCCTACTGGATTAAGCATTGATTGCAATGGATTGAATCAGTCGGCGTTAAATGTGCAATTAGCATTTTTTTTACATTTGCGTGAAATACAATCGACTCCTTATAATATAAATAAAATAAATATCTTGGGACATCTTACACAAATCGAGCTAGTCCCACGGTAAGCTCAGTTAAGGCTTGTGATGTGGGCCAGGACCAGGCGACAATATATATAATAGATGTATTTAAGTATCTATATACTTAAATACATAGACAGCCATGACCAAGGAACAAATATTTTGTAATAAATAAATACACAAATAATGTCCTCGCCAGGATTCGAACCCGAAACCTCCAGCTTCGTAGGCAGGGTCACTACCAGTACCAACTAGGCTACAGAGGCTGACTATTTATATTTGTAGCTTATCGTATTACTCGTAACATTGTTCCAAGTAGGTACCTATCAGTATACATAGGAATACTAAGGTTTATCATTTATCAATAAACGTGTGCACGGCCTACTAGCAAATCAAATATGCAATTTCAGAAAATCTTGATCAGTGCATCACAATTTCCATGAGGATTTTCCACAAGGAACGTTCAAAGTGTAATCCACGAGGATTACGCTTTGAACGTTCGTGGAACGAAACATTTTTGCTAAATAGTCACACCACAGTAAAGGTGCTTTCAAACAAAAAGAGCATTCGCTGTTCTAACCTCCCACTCTACGAAATTCGATCGGTACACAAAACGTGATTGGTTGATTTCGTAGAACGGGCGCTAGAACAGCGAATGCTCTTTTGGTTTAAACGCACCTTAACAGTTGAGCTGAAATAATTCAAGAATTTCGCTAGAACTTTGGAGGTATTTCTGGGCAAATGAAGGTATTATTATAGTTTGACATTTATAAATACTAATATTGTCTTTAAATATTTGCACACCTGCAGGCAGGTTGAATACGCATGAAATGTATAGGTACTACCTAGATTTAAGACCTCTGTAACCGTAATCTGGCAAATAAATATTTGACTTTGACTTTAGCGTCTTACAGTTGCGATTGTGGGGAAACAATGAGATGATGACGAATTTGTTTGCCGGTAAAATAATTAAAGTCCAATTTTGCTTCGAATTTGCACGTTCTGTTTAAACGTGCGATCAGCGGCAGGTATGATTTTTCTGCTTAGTTTAGTTTGGTGAATCAGCAACGGGCGAGACGACGCAGAATAAGCGCTAGGTGTATCAATTGCACAACATTCACACGACAAAACACGTGACATATTTTGAGTTCACTCGGACTATGACCCCATGGCACCTAGCAACAAAAACCGCTCGAGATCACACATCAGCATCACACAACAAAAATAGAATACTCTCAATTCAATCTGCAAATTTCTGTGAGCTTCCCAATTCGTTTATATTTAATACAGTCATGAGTGGTAAACGCACGCAGTGGGTAAGTGTACGCAATCCCATATATTTCAGTATAAAATATGTGTGATTACACTGATTACGTACACTTACCCACTTCGAACGTTTATCCCAGATGACTCTTCCTCGTTCCAGAAATAAATATAATGCATGGTTTTATTTCAGAGGGTTAAGGCACACTAGCGCTATGTAATCGGTTTGCTAAATATTTTAATATGTTTGAGTCTCACATTAGTTACAATTCTAAAATTACAATATTCATATTTACAATAATTTTCATTTTAATCCCCGAGGAGTCCGCGGACCTACGGCTATTCTGACGCTCTCATTTCGTATTAGATAACTTTTATAAATACTTAAGATATTTTCTTGGAAATCCAAGCGCAATACCTAAGTATCGCCACATGCACATGAATAGTGTGCAAGTCAATAATAAAAACGATCATTGAAAAGCATGGTTTTTGTCTACATAGTGTAGAAAAAACATTTGGATTAAGCAAGTAGGTACTTATGCAATGCTACGAATAACAATAATCACATCCACAGGTACAGTACAGTTTGTCATGGTTAACTGGAAACACAACATCGCCATTGTTCCTCTTTAAAGCCTGAACAATAACCTGTTCGAGAGCGACGACGCATTTTTTCCAAAAATCCTCTTTTATTCGCATTCAAAAAGCTTAATGGAATTTCGTATTGCGCCAGGCATTGTACAACGGCGCGGAATGTGGATAAAATCAACAAGGCACTAAATCACACATACCCGATTATTCAATAGGAGTGTAAAAAAAAACTTTTCGCATTGTGTAAGTGCCAGTAGGTACTTAACATATTTTAAAACGCTTAAGTTTTGGCCAAATTACGGGTTTAGTTAGAACAGAAGAGGAACATTTATTAACTACGGATGGAGTAACAAGTTATTTATGCACCAAAATGCTGCAAATGGTCTTACTGCTCTACTAAACATTTCCAAACGGCATACCTAACTGACCGAACCTAGAGTACCTCTAACCACGACGTGTAATAATTTTTAAATTGACCCTAAGAACTCATCAATTTAAAATATTTTTTATCCGATATTATAAATAACTAAATATGTTCAATTTTGAACTATCATTAAATAAATTTAGTAGAAGATTCGCCTTTCTATATCATAGTTATAATTTATGTAGTGTCTATATTAGTGTAGTAGTAGACTTGAGACTTCCCTTATTTGTAAGCATACTGAACTGAGCAACTTTTACTATGGGACTAACCCCGAAACTGTGAAATAAAAATTATTTTTTCATATATTTTAGTGGTGTGATCTTGAAATTGTGTATGAAAGGATTATTTTTATTTCACGATTTCAGTATTGGACCCATAGTAAAAATTGCTCAGTATGACTTACTTATAATACCTATAGGCCGTCTGAGGTTTTCAGTGACTGGAGAAACAACCTTTATTTGTTTGGATTATAGTTATTGTTAGCTATATGTGAGCGCTTTAGTAAAAACGTCCCACTTTATCTCTTATTGCCATAAGGATGGAATTGGCTTGTCCCTTTTTACGAATTTAAATAAATTAAATGTCTAAAAGCCCTTGTGACTAACGACGAACGGGACGTTTTTATTAAACCACTCAAATATTATTTTATTATTTTAAAAATGTATATTATAATGCATAGGTATACAGTTAAATGGTATAGTGGTACCTAGGTAATAGGTTTAATATATTTCGTTCCAAAATTGATGTCGAAAATCTACAAGTTGGGTTAAGGAAGAGCATAAATCCCCAAGTAGCAGTGGAGTTGCCATGCTCGATGTTCACGCCCACGAGCGCCGCCGGCTGCCCTATCTGTCCGTTCTTAGCATATCTGCATCTGTCTACACGCGCGCACCACTGCCCAGATATGGGCAAAAATTTAAACACGAATCCTTACATTATATGTGTGCCCTGCCTACGCGACTGTTTTGTGCTTTCTTTATGTAGCCGAGAGAAATAAAAAAAAATATTCACGGCCTAAATACCTGTCCGGTTTACAAAATCAGTTTAACCGTACCTACCTACCTACGCTAAGTGATTCAATTAGGTAGTACGTTGTGAGGTTTGATAAAGTATGAAAACTTTACTACTGCATTCAGTAAAACCATAATTCATAAAATATGAACTGATGAAGTTCTGACAAATATCTATTTAAATTTATATTTTACCTAGCGATAAACGACAAGTCCCTATGAAAGCGCAAAAGTGTCACGATAGCAGATAGTTCCGGTCTCTGTTTATTAGCATTACACTGCTTTGTTCTTAGGTTCAGAATTAGGTACCTGCGCACATGAGTAGATAGTGTGATAAAAACATGATTATTCTGGGCATCGTTCTTCAGATTCAATGGTTATTTGTTATACAAGGGTGCAAAGTTGTATTTTACCCGCGAGTATGAAATTGAAACACGAGCAAGCGAAAGGATTCTATAGTTGAACCACCAGCGAAGCGAGTGGTTCTAAAATAGAATCCTGAGCGCAGCGAGTGTTTTAACATACGAGAAGTAAAATACATTTGCACCCGTGTGTAACACAAAACTTTTCCCCTCACTATAGCGAGGAAACTCAATAAAGGTAATTATTTGTTCACATTACAATCATCATCGGGTTTGTGATAATAATTTTCCAAATGCATCATGTATTTAATGCAAGGTTTTGTCGCAGTAAACTTACGACTTAGTTGCACGCCAACGCCAATGCATTATTAAATCATTCTCATTCATTATTTTTACTAAATTATAACAGAACACCCTGAAAGTTGTTTAGTTTACTATTTTTATGCGTGTTCGAGTCGGTAAATAAAGATTATAACCTAATATTCTTTGACAATGTTGACGTTGACATTTTCTGCGTTTTGTGATTGCATCTAGTCATCTTATCATCATTCACTAAAACAATTGTTACTTATGGAATTTTAGCATTTATATGTTAAAATCATCATATTATATAAAGGTTTGTATTTTACACTAAATTCTCTAACAAATTATTTAATTATCATTAATATGGAACGATTTCCATGAGCATTTTACGTTTTGTTATTCCAAAACCAAGGTCATTACTTTGCCACACAAGTGAATAATATGCGTTTTTACACGTTCGTATTAAAGGATAAACGAGCACTTTACGAGCTAGTGAGGGGAAAATTATATTTTCTTGTTGGTACGACACTAGGACGTTGTGTTGCGAGTACGACCATGTACTTAATTATATCATTTAATATACAGATACGTCAGATACTTACGCATAGATACCTAGAGATAGGATAGGAACGAATTATATACCTCGGCACATCTAAAACATTCATGAAAACTCAGGAATAGGTAAACATCCGTGTTCGTCCGTCGTTCATGAATGACCTCATCTCGATTTGAATGTTGAACCCAGGATCTCTAATCTCTAGTTATAGCCAGCAACTCGGCAACGGAGGCCAATAATCTTACTTGCCAGTTATAAAAACAATGTTCATAGATAATATAAGTAGGTACTTACCCACAAAGTAGTTTATCTGTACAAGTACTGAGTGAACTCGTGCAGCAAAGGCCAAACTCTCTCACTTGTACAGTTTTTGCGTATGTTCGTCCGAACATTACCTGCCAAGTCCCACGGTCTCGGCGCCTAAACAGGTGTGCACCTGAGACCGAACGCACTTTTTATGAACATACATTACAAACAAAACGAGCTACATGCTTCGATTCAATCATCTCGGCGAGGAATGCTTTTATGTAGACAGAGTAGATCTCCGCTTTCCTGTCTTGATTCATCTTTGCATTCATGGCACAATTGTGTGGTTACACTCAAATTGAATTCGAAAACTCATAATCCTGATGTCCAATTAATGGACTGCCTCCTTAGCTCGGTCAGCAGTGACTCTGCCTGCGAACCTGGTGGGTTCTAATCCCGGTAAGTATACCTCATAAAAATATTTATACTTTTAGTCATGGATGTTATGTAGGTATATGTATATTTGTGGCTATCTATTTATATCGTTAATATATGTATCGTTAGTATCCACACATAGTATGTCTTTGAATAGCCTTGCAATTGAGCTTACCGTAGGATTAGGTCCACTTGTGTAAGAATGTACAATCAAATGAATGGTACAATTCTTACAATTATTCGATTTAGACTTTAAATATATAAAATATAAACTGCTAGATCTGGAGTATCACCAAGAAAATTAATCTTTGTATACATAAATTCAAGATAAATGAGTATAAAAGCAGAAAAAAACGATGTGTTTCCTTCTCGTATAATAGCCGTAAGATAGTTTCGTATTTCATGTTAAATAAATAGGTACATACGCAGGTATTTATTTCAAATGGAATCGATACAGTATTTGCAAGCATGTGAAAATTGATGCCTTCGATTGATTATCTTTATTTGTTAGCAGTTATAATGATGAGCCGAAAATTCCCTGATTCGGCACACGTGACCTCGCCGCAGCCGACTTGTTCTGTCCTTATTGTGATCGTCACGTGCTCACGTGTCGCTTGCCTCGCGGTATACACAGATTTCCTCTACTTACTGCCAAACTGCTCCGTAATACAGGTCACATTAGATGCTTTGCTTCGTTAGTCAGTCTACTTAGGTAAATAAGATGTAGCGAAAGTTAACCAATCGAGTTCATGCACATGGCACTTGTTTCGGTTTGCCTCGAGGACACTCGATGATGAGCTGTATATGAACACCGCACCTCGAATGCATACCTATGGCCCCATGGCTCGTATACATTTGACACTTCCACGCGACGCGATACCAAGTATTAGAATCTTATTGTTGCGAGCTCATTATCCCTGTCTGCGTTGCGTTTTATTATACAATCATTTATTATGCAATGGATATACGGTATATTTAACACTGTCCTGCTGACAATTTATTGGTATTGCAAATCAGCTCCTACGTTTATTGGGTAGGTACCTGCTAACAGTTATTTATCGTGGTAGATATAGGTATCATATTATATTATCAAACAACACCTAAATTACGAAATGTTTAAAAATAAATACTTTATTTAGTCGGTTTAAATAAAACCTAGTGCTTGGTGCGCTTCTTCACAGATGCATAAAAATATGTAAGTATGTACCTACTTGTTTTACGTATTCTACGTATTTTACCAACTTAGTCGAATGTATTTTTGGTATACTACGTTACCAACTTTTCATTTAAACAACACCTACATAATTAGTATAAGTATTTTTCCTAGTAATTATATATTCTGTGGTAATGCGTTTTTTAATGAAGAATATAATTTCATTTTCTATTGAAAAACTATTTAAACCTAAACACTTTCTGGAAAAAACTGGAAATATTTTGTAAGACCGTACCTTCCCGTCTTACTATAAAGCAACCTATAAGTAATAAAAGGCGATTGATAATACTTAGTAAATATAAAAAATATTTCGTTTATGTATAAAAGATACGTAGAATTTTACAAGTTCGTAATATATGGGCACTGACCCAATACGTAAATTACAGCGATCTATAGCTTCTATTATAATGACAGACTGAAGGTATTATTAGGTCAGTGACAAGAAGCACTGGTAGTAGGTACATTTGAGATGTGGAAATACTTTTTTTAATTATTATTTATTGGGCAAAATATAATACATGCGTTGACATGTTCTGTAATAACTATGGTTTTTGTGCAAGAGAGAGTTCGATATTTATATAAACAATAGGTATAGTCGCTATATATAGGTAGTCGCTTTATGAATTAATTATAATTAATTAAATGTGCCTTAAATTAATTGACTTTATTTTATTACACTTCAAAATCGATATTTCTGTAAGGTGCTTCTTAATTATATTTTCAAAGTGAGTAAAGTGTTTTTACATGTGTACACGTTCTGTGTGTTAGGTTACGTCACGGACTAGAACGTGTAAACATATTCTACCTTACATATTAAATAGATGATCAGATGTGTAATTCAATTTAAATTACATTAAAATTGTCTTCTGGTTACGTTCTGCAATAAAGATTATAAATTATAGGTAAGTAAGCGAGTAAAACTACAAGAATGTGAAATTGTACACGAAGGTAACCTTGAAAGTTTGGAGGAGATATAGGTGACAATATTTGTATTTGTACGAGTTGTTTACATATGCATAGGCGTATCGGGATATATCTTAATCAAACACACCAACAAGTCGCACTATTAGCTTTATACCACTTTATCGATAAATTTGTTCTTGATTTACCGTAGCCCATAAAATGAATGCAGCCGTAACCTTGATCTACACTTACTCATATAAAAATGTAAATAAAGGTGGGACTGAAAAAAACACCCAATGTGTAATCTATGAGTTTTTGATCATATTTGAATCTCCTTGAACTGGTTCACACGAGTAAAGATGTGTTTACATGGAAGAATTTCTTTACCTGCGTCAGCTGATTTGGCCGCTCCCAAGCCAAACAATCGCACTGTGCGTTTTCACATAAAAGTGGAAGGATTTGCAGGTGCACTCCAGCAAATTGTTTCTTACCAATTCTGGACATGTGAATTGCGTGAAAGTTGTTGCATATCCGTCAAACAAAGAACAGACCTTAATGTTACGTTGTAAGATATTCTCGTGAGAACATTTTCGAGGTAGGTGCATAGATGATTTGCAGATGCAATACAGATGTACATCACGTGGAAAGATGCTTTTGGAATTGACGTGTATAAGAAACATAGCATACCTTAAATATCTACTTTATACAATAATAATAGGAACTCTCTAACAGGCCAAGGTATTGGATTGATTTTTAACTAAAATAATACATGTCAATTTTCCTTAACGTTCAAGAAAAGCAAGAATAGTAGGTCTTTTCAGTTGGAAAGCTGTCCGTGAACATTTTCTATATTGGTCATGGGACTCACGGATCACCTATAGAATAATGCAGTCAAATATGGCGTGTGTAATTCTATATTGCTCGGCCATTATCGATAGTAGTCAATGAACGTCACTATTTTAAGGTTATATAATAGAAAACCATTGTTCTGCCTCTTAATTATTGAATGTATAAGATGGTTAAATTTATTTAAGCAATTAAAACGGGTGTGTAGGTTGATTTAGGCGCGCATTGTGGTGTCCGCGCCGGTTGCGCGGCGGCGCGGACGCCGCCGCGGCGCTCGCCCGCACCCAGGCCACAAAACACACAACCCGCAGTATACAGTAGGTAATCTGTACCTATGTTAATTACGTAGGTATTTCATTAGGTGTCCTCTAAGCTAGCTTCAAACTATCAGTTATTAATTTAGCACTACTTCTAAATCGGACGTATTTATGCAAAAGGGAACCAACTCACAAGAATTTTTCGTTATAATTAACACAATAAATCAAAATAAACAAGTCAATCTGTGAAATGACAAATGCATGTGGTTGTGGGTTGGTTTCCTTTTGCATAAATACGTCCAATTAGCAAAGTGACAATTAACCTAGGTGTCAGGATTTTAAACGAAACATGCTAATCTGGGTATCAAAAACCTTATTATTATAAAAGTTAAGGTAGGTATAGGTAACTCATAAGCATTTTTTTATCTCGCTCACCTCGTCCCATTTAGACACGTTTAATATAACAAACTTAAATTAGTTATGTCAAGTATCACCTGTATTGTACAGTTCTACAAAAGTATTAATTGCCCAGGTGACCTGTTAGCTGTATTAGATACAAGTATCGGTACGGTACCGACATTACTTACCTCTCTAGGTACAAACATATATATCTACGAACCAAGGCACGGCTAATAATATGATTTATTAATATAATTTACGTACGTGTGGAATAAAGCAAATTAAACACTTGTCACAAGCTGACAATTATAAGAAAATTAATGAAACGTGAATCCATTGTAAACAAATTCAAACACGAAAAATTTGCGGAATTTAAGTAGGTATACCTAATAATAAGTATACCTAATCAAATAATAAATTGTAAGTTTACTTTAAAACAAGATACGGATAGGTATTGGAAAATGACAAGTGCTTGGTTTATTCTTAAACTACATAATATTATATTTTCGACGTCGTATATTCCAATGCGACATTTAACTTTCAGCCCCGACATCTTTGTTACCTGCTGAACCTCAGTTAGTTACTCACGGGTTCGCATCTAAGTTTCGCACAAGTCGCGCACCAATTATTGCATTAAAATGTTACTATGATGTAGTTTCAAATAGGTACCCAATTACAAATAATTATTAGTAATAAAGCCCGCCTACTGTACCCTGCGCCTAAACAACATCGCTATCGATGTCGGCCGATCGCGTCGTGTTAATTACTTTCATTAAGGGCAATTGTCCTGCTCGATCGAACTGATCAGTCAGTTTGCCGCCACTCGATATTTCCACCGGCCAGTGCCATTAGCCCGCCTCTAGCTGATCAAATAATAAATAAACAAGTGTAGAACGGACAGTTTAAAAAAATATACTTATATTTAAATACTTATATTTAATATAATATTAAACTATCATATCAAATGCCAACATACAGATGTATTTATTTGTTGGGGTACCTAATAAGCAAAATGTCAGTTTCTGGTCTGAGTAAATGCAGTTAGATTATCTTTGGCCAACTCATAAAATAAAAACACTCGCATGATAGATAGGAATTAACGTCGATTAGAATTGAAAGAAATATTTATTCATGGACCACTGATAAACATAAAAGATGACCACTGACAAATACATATTTTCAAGGAATGGTCAAACTTTGCAAGATAATGTAGGTACCTATTTACTGTTATAACAATGGCAAATTACATATACGATGCAGTAATTACGTAATACGTTATACTTATAATTTCATTAGTTACTACGCTATTTTTTTTCCTAACTACTGCGTTCTACAGTAGGTATCTTATTGCGGTCAAGAAACGTAAGGTGCCTCGTTACGTAGATATTTTTATTCGGATATCTATTCTTCTGTAAATATACTAGGCTTTACGATATTTTATTGTAGGTCACACATAACTGCTTCAGCTATTTTCCTATATTTTTTTGCAATGCTTTCCATAGATGGTTGATATAGCTGAGTTGTTCTTATGAACCCACACTTCGCCGTGTGGATAAATAAGTAGTTAGGTAAATATCGAACATAATGTAGTTTTCTGTTGTTTTGTAAGATCATCTGCCGGGTTTCGTCGCCTAGCTACTGGCTGGAGTTGCGATATCCCCGGCACTCAAAATAGGAACGATGAATGGTTCTCTACTACCAAACGGAAAACAGACCTTAATTAGCACATACCTTACAAAAACAGAATTATCATTGTTATCGCAAAGCGCCTGACCTTGCTTCCAAGCACGGAAACTACCAAAAACCCAACCCGCGATTTAAAAAGTTTATATCAATAGAAGTTCATATCTACGCAGGTCCTAATCTTCGTCTCACCGACGCAACAGCGATTAGCTACGTGAGTTGTGTTGGCTGCTTATCTCAGGCATAATTGAGGTCTAGGGTTACTTTATGACATTGTAGGTAATTTCACAACCTGGTACCTATGCAGGTGAATGGCTCAGTGCGCATGCAATGCTGGACCCGCCTGGCTTGATTTGATAATCAATTTGTAAAACATTTAATTGAACTTGACTTACTGGACACTACATGCATTACTAAATAAAAATAAAACAATGGGTTTTAACTTTTATATTGCATGCAAAACAAGTGCACTTCCATAATAGTACTTATACGTAAGTAACTTAGTAAAATCAAGTTTTTCTAGACAGCTATAGCCTGTTTTTACGTATTTAGGAAAAATGTAAAAAAGCGAACTTACTTTCTAATTCTATACGGAACTCACTTCTAGCGGGATGGATATCCGTAGAAAGTAAAGTAGTAGCTTATGGTATGGCTACTGAATCTATCACAGGCAAATATGACATTGACATTTACCTACTTTATTTGATCATGTCATAATAAATTTTCATCTACCCTCAACTGGATTAAAGAGCCATTTGAGAGTACAATTTTATTAGTGTTGTTAGGGAAGATTAATTAGGTCTCTGATAAGATTAGGTTAGGAATATCCTACCCAGTTAGGCACATTACCTACACATATGGATTTATTTGTTCAATCAAATTAGCTAACTAGCCATTTTCCATTGTAAAAAATGTGTACATAATTATACATTGATTGATTTCGTTAATATTTAGTTGATATATGTAATTTTTATTTATGTTTGTACCCACAAAATGATTTACTGTCCACATGCTAAACAAACAAACCCTTCTTCCGAGCATTTATTCAGGGTAAAGCTATAATAACAGGGGTGTTTATAATTACACTACGCGGGGATAAATGTTACAGTTTGAAGCTGGGTTTAATTGATATTCGGAGAGATCGGAAGCGCGGGCGGCGCCGGTGGCAGTGGCTCGAAGCCCAGCACACAGACTACGCACGCAGTAGTCTAACCCCCTTATTCATAAACGTTTGTTAACTTAACAAGCCGCTAATAATTGTTTGTCCCTTTTACTCTTATGGACACATTGTTAAGACCGAAAGGGACAAACAATTGCGGCTTGTTAAGTTAGCAGACGTTTATGAATAAGGGGGTAAGTGTACACATAGTAGGCTGTAGTAATATACACAGCTCCACAGTTGCCCGTACCGTGAGTTTTCAAGTATCGGTTACGTTAGGTTTTACTCGAAAGGACGTAAAGCATTGTATCGCATTCGCACTTATTTATTGGAGCGAAAGCCTGTTTTATGTATAGAGTAAAACCTAACGTAATCGATACATGCCAACTCGTGGGATGGCTACTGATCATTGTATTAAGTACGCAGAGACACCTAAATGTTGCCGTTAGAGGCTGGTTTCAAAGTTTTAATTTACATTCGGACAGGTCAAGAGACAGGGCTGCATGCATTCTACAACGCACCTTCAATACACTACCTGCATATGGATATAAGAGTATACATATTTATCATTGTATATACGTACTCAGGCAGAATATATATAGAAAACAGAATCAGATAAATCAGAATTGTAGGTTTTTTCCGAAGCGGTTTCAATGGTGATTTGTTCGTAGTCCCACCTACACGGCTAATACGCTATTACAAACATGCTTAAAATACTTATGAGGCCGCTCACATATATTTTTCGTTTATTCTAGTAATCATATGCGATCCGTATTACCCAATATTATGTGATTCAATATGAAAAAGTGGGTAATTGGTACCCTCCATCAAACCTCTAGGTATTCTTCGCGATAAGAAATACCTATTAAGCACCTATATTAATGAAAGAACCATCTAAAGCTATCAAAATCATTTATTTAGTTATTATCACATAGATAAAATGTCTGTATAGATTCACTAAATATCAGACATGACATTATCAGTCGCAGCTCATCACCGGATTGTATAGAAGACATTGTATATTCTTTGTACTGATATAATCTGCGGAC